>QVTF01019257.1:670000-895443 GCA_003573665.1 Oxygymnocypris stewartii | reverse complement strand
GCTATCAAGCCACGCCCCTAGCAACCATTTAGAGCACCTTAGCAACACGTCCCATAGACTTCCATTGAAAGAGATCAAAGGGATATCTCAGGACAGAAGTGTCATAGAAACATGAGGGTGGGCTCCTTTGTCTCGGGGCAGCAAGCAGCCAATCCTGAATCACCTCAACACTCACTGGCCACGCCCTAGCAACCATTGTCGATCACCTTAGCAACCAAAATTCACAGAGGAATATCTTCCATTCTGAATGTCACAGAGGCGTGGGAGTTGGTTTATATCATTCATACTGACAAGAAGCCTTTGGAGTATCGTGATTGCTAGCTGCCAAGCCACTCCCTAGCAACCAAACAGAGTACCCTAGCAACCGTTTTGCAAGACCTATATCTCTGCATCAGAACATCGTAGAGAGATGGGGGTTGGTTTATACATTCACACTGACTTTGGAGCTTCATGATTGGCAGCTGCCAAGCCACTCCCTAGCAACCAAACAGAGTACCCTAGCAACCATTTTGCAAGACCAATATCTCTGCATCAGAACATCGTATAGAGATGGGGGTTGGCTCTTTTGACTCATGCTAGCAAACAGGACTTGCTACATGCTACACATGCTAGCAGTGAATAGCTACATGCTAATAGCGCTTAGCTAAGTGCTAAATCATGCCAATAAAATGCTACAAACTCCATAGTAACCATCTGTGACAACTACCAACCACTTAGTAACAACATAGCAACCACTCAGATTACCCTAAATGCTAATCATGCTAGCAACATGCTAGCAACATGCTAATCATGTTAGCAACATGCTAATCACGCTAAAATCATGTTAGCAACATGCTAATCATGCTAAAATAATGCTAGCAACATGCTAATCATGCTAGCAACATGCTAATCATGCTAGCAACATGCTAGCAACATGCTAGTCACATGCTAATCATGCTAGCAAACATGCTAAAAACATGCTAATCACGCTAAAATCATGCTAGCAACATGCTAGCAACATGCTAATCACGCTAGCAACATGCTAGCAACATGCTAATCACGCTAGTAACATGCTAGCAACATGCTAATCATGCTAGCAACATGCTAGAAACATGCTAATCACACTAGCAACATGCTAGCAACATGCTAATAATGCTAAAATCATGCTAGCATTATGCTAGCAACATGCTAGCAACATGCTAATCACGCTAGTAACATGCTAGCAAAATGCTAATCATGCTAGCAACATGCTAGCAAACATGCTAATCATGCTAGCAACATGCTAGCAACATGCTAGCAACATGCTAATCATGCTAGCAACATGCTAATCATGCTAGCAACATGCTAATCACGCTAAAATCATGCTAGCAAACATGCTAATCACACTAGCAACATGCTAGGAACATGCTAATCATGCTAGCAACATGCTAGAAACATGCTAATCACGATAGCAACATGCTAGCAACATGATAATAATGCTAAAATCATGCTAGCATCATGCTAGCAACATGCTAGCAACATGCTAATCATGCTAGCAACATGTTAGCAACATGCTAATCATGCTAGCAACATGCTAGCAACATGCTAGCAACATGCTAATCACGCTAGCAACATGCTAGCAACATGCTAGAAACATGCTAGCAACATGCTAGCAACATGCTAATCATGTTAAAGACATGCTAGAATCATGCTAACAACATGCTACCAACATGCTAATCATGCTAGCAACATGCTAGAATCATGCCAGCGACATGCTAACAACATGTTAATCATGCTAGCAACATGCTAATCATGCTAGAAACATGCTAGAATAATGCTAGCAACATGCTAGCCATATGCTAATCATGCTAGCAACATGCTAATCATGCTAGCGACATGCTAAAATAATGCTAGCAACATGCTAATCATACTAGCAACATGATAAAATCATGCTAGCAACATGATAAAATCATGCTAGCAACATGCTAGCAACATACTAATCATGCTAGCAATATGGTAACAAGATGCTAATCATGCTAAGAATATGCTAGCAAACATGCTAGTCACTAGTATCTGTCCAGCGCCGAGTTTTGCCACTGCAAGCACCATTCACATTTTCTTCTGGAAATGTACATTCTAGTTATTATTATTCTTCTTCTTCCACTTTTTTTCGGCGCGCTACTCCTCCCGCAGTTTTTGTCACAGAGCCATGAATGAGGTGTCAAAACGTGCGGCCTAATCGGGAATGGTGTGCTATGACTTTTATAAGCGATCGGGGGTACGATAATCGTACAGGGGCGAAAAATCGCCCAAAAATTCCCATTGACAATGCATCGGGCAAACTTTGGCGGGTCGTAGCTCAGAGCGAGAATTTCGTAGAAACTTATGAATCACGACACTTGAAGAGGCTATCAAGCTGTGCGAGAACATACCACGCAATGGGGTAAAAGTTGCACCCCTGGGGGGCAGGAGCGTCCCAAAGTTGCCCCATTGACTTTCAATGGTGTAGGACGGCCCATGAAATGGGCCGTCCTTTCAATTGAACCGCTTTTCAATTGAACATAACTCCTGATCACAGTGTCATAGAGACAAGGGGGCGGGCTCATTTGACTCAGACGACCAATCAGCATCTCAGGATCATTGTGAAGCTATCAAGCCACGCCCCTAGCAACCATTTAGAGCACCTTAGCTACACGTCCCATAGACTTCCATTGAAAGAGATCAAAGGGATATCTCAGGATAGAAGTGTCATAGAAACATGAGGGTGGGCTCATTTGACTCGGGGCAGCAAGCAGCCAATCCTGAATCACCTCAACACACACTGGCCACGCCCTAGCAACCATTGTCGACCACCTTAGCAACCAAAATTCACAGACTCATAGCTCAGAGAGTGTATTTCACAGAAATGTGAAATTTTCCACATTTGAAGAGGCTGGCAGGCTCTGTAAGACCATACCTCAAAATGGGGTAAAAGTTGCACCCCTGGGGGGCAGGAGGGTACTAAAATTTGCCCCATTGACTTTCTATGGTGTAGGACGGCCCATGAAATGGGCCGTCCTTTCAATTGAACCACTTTTCAATTGAACATAACTCTGGATCACAGTGTCATAGAGACAAGGGGGCGGGCTCATTTGACTCAGACGACCAATCAGCATCTTAGGATCATTGTGAAGCTATCAAGCCACGCCCCTAGCAACCATTTAGAGCACCTTAGCAACCAAAATTCACAGAGAAATATCTTCCATTCTGAATGTCACAGAGGCGTGGGAGTTGGTTTATATCATTCATACTGACAAGAAGCCTTTGGAGTATCGTGATTGCTAGCTGCCAAGCCACTCCCTAGCAACCAAACAGAGTACCCTAGCAACCGTTTTGCAAGACCTATATCTCTGCATCAGAACATCGTAGAGAGATGGGGGTTGGTTTATACATTCACACTGACTTTGGAGCTTCATGATTGGCAGCTGCCAAGCCACTCCCTAGCAACCAAACAGAGTACCCTAGCAACCGTTTTGCAAGACCAATATCTCTGCATCAGAACATCGTATAGAGATGGGGGTTGGCTCTTTTGACTCATGCTGGCAAACAGGACTTGCTACATGCTACACATGCTAGCAGTGAATAGCTACATGCTAATAGCGCTTAGCTAAGTGCTAAATCATGCCAATAAAATGCTACAAACTCCATAGTAACCATCTGTGACAACTACCAACCACCTAGTAACAACATAGCAACCACCCAGATTACCCTAAATGCTAATCATGCTAGCAACATGCTAGCAACAAGCTAATCATGCTAACAACATGCTAGCAACATGCGAATCACGCTAAAATCATTCTAGCAACATGCTAGCAACATGCTAATCATGCTAAAATCATGCTAGCAACATGCTAATCATGCTAACAACATGCTAGCAACATGCGAATCACGCTAAAATCATGCTAGCAACATGCTAATCATGCTAAAATCATGCTAACAACATGCTAATCATGCTAAAATCATGCTAGTCACATGCTAATCATGCTAGCAACATGCTAATAACATGCTAATCACACTAAAATCATGCTAGCAACATGCTAGCAACATGCTAATCATGCTAGTAACATGCTAGAAACATGCTAATCACGCTAACAACATGCTAGCAACATGCTAATAATGCTAAAATCATGCTAGCATCATGCTAGCAACATGCTAATAATGCTAGCAACATGCTAATCATGCTAGCAACATGCTAGCAACATGCTAATCATGCTAGCAACATGCTAGCAACATGCTAATCATGTTAGCGACATGCTATAATCATGCTAACAACATGCTAGCAACATGCTAATCATGCTAGCAACATGCTAATCATGCTAACAACATGCTAGCAACATGCTAGCAAACATGCTAATCATGATAGCAAAATGCTACCAACATGCTAATCATGCTAGCAACATGTTAATCATGCTAGCAACATGCTAGCAACATGCTAATCATGCTAGCAACATGCTAGCAACATGCTAATCATGTTAGCGACATGATAGAATCATGCTAACAACATGCTAGCAACATGCTAATCATGCTAGCAACATGCTAGCAAACATGCTAATCATGCTAGCAACATGCTACCAACATGCTAATCATGCTAGCAACATGCTAGCAACATGCTAACAACATGCTAATCATGCTAGCAACATGCTAACAACATGCTAATCATGCTAGCAACATGCTAATCATGTTAGCAACATGCTAGAATCATGCTAGCAACATGCTAGCAACATGCTAATCATGCTAGCGACATGATAGCAACATGCTAATCATGCTAGCAACATGCTAGAATCATGCTAGCGACATGCTAGCAACATGCTAATCATGCTAGCAACATGCTAATTAATGCTAGCAACATGCTAGCAACATGCTAATCATGCTAGCAACATGCTAGCAACATGCTAGCAACATGCTAATCATGCTAGCAACATGCTGGCAACATGCTAATCATGCTAGCAACATGCTAGAATAATGCTAGCAACATGCTAGCAACATGCTAATCATGCTAGGAACATGCTAATCATGCTAGCGACATGCTAAAATCATGCTAGCAACATGCTAATCATACTAGCAACATGATAAAATCATGCTAGCAACATTCTAGCAACATGCTAATCATGCTAGCAACATGGTAACAAGATGATAATCATGCTAAAAATATGATAGCAAACATGCTAGTCACTAGTATCTGTCCAGCGCCGAGTTTTGCCACTGCAAGCACCATTTCACATTTTCTTCTGGAAATGTACATTCTAGTTAAGTTGGCTTGTGAAAGCCAACTTACTGAAATCCTATTTAAACTTATTATTAAGTTGGCTTGTGAAAGCCAACTTACTGAAATCCTATTTAAACTTATTAAGTTGGCTTGTGAAAGCCAACTTACTGAAATCCTATTTAAACTTATTATTATTATTATTAAGTTGGCTTGGGAAAGCCAACTAATTGATGTAGCTTTTAAACTTATTCTTATTCTTCTTATTATTATTCTTACGAGACTAAATTTCTGACTGCTACTCCTCCTAGAGCTTTAACTCTACAGACTCCAAACTCAGCCCAAATCTTCAGACTGATCTCGCGGGGTGTGCTATATCTTTTCTAAGCGATCGTGTTTATGCTAATCGTACAATTAGCGAAAAACCGCGCAAAAAAACGCATCGACAATACATGGCGGCAAACTTCGACGGGTTGTAGCGCAGAGCGAGAATTTCGTAGAAACTTGTGAATCACAACATTTGAAGAGGCTATCAAGCTGAGCGAGAACATACCCCGCAGTGGGGTATAAGTTTTACCCCTGGGGCGCAAGAGCCCCTCAAAATTGTCCCATAGACTTACATGGTGAGGGGACGGCCCATGAAACAGCATATACGTTTAAACTACAATGGTAATCATGCTTTAAACTACAATGGTAATCATGCTAGCAACATACTAATCATGCTAAAATCATGCTAGCAACATGCTAATCATGCAAGCAACATGCTAAACATGCTAGCAAACATGCTAATCATGCTAACAACATGCTACCAACATGCTAATCATGCTAGCAACATGCTAACAACATGCTAATCATGTTAGCAAACATGCTAGTCACATGCTAATCATGCTAGCAAACATGCTAGTCACATGCTAATAATGCTAGCAACATGCTAGCAACATGCTAATCATGCTAAAATCATGCTAGCGACATGCTAACAACATGCTAATCATGCTAACAACATGCAAGCAAACATGCTAATCATGCTAAAATCATGCTAGCAACATGCTAAAATCATGCTAGCAACATGCTAATCATGCTAGCAAACATGCTAGTCACATGCTAATAATGCTAGCAACATGCTAGCAACATGCTAATCATGCTAAAATCATGCTAGCGACATGCTAACAACATGCTAATCATGCTAACAACATGCAAGCAAACATGCTAATCATGCTAAAATCATGCTAGCAACATGCTAAAATCATGCTAGCAACATGCTAAAAACATGCTAATCACGCTAGCAACATGCTAGCAACATGCTAATCACGCTAGCAACATGCTAAAATCATGTCAGCAACATGCTAGCAACATGCTAATCAAGCTAAAATCATGCTAGCAACATGCTAGCAACATGCTAATCATGCTAAAATCATGCTAGCAACATGCTAACAACATGCTAATCATGCTAGCGACATGCTAGCAACATGCTAATCATGCTAAAATCATGCTAGCAACATGCTAATCAAGCTAGCAAACATGCTAATCATGCTAAAATCATGCTAGCAACATGCTAGCAACATGCTAATCATGCTAACAACATGCTAGCAAACATGCTAATCATGCTAAAATCATGCTAGCAACATGCTAATCATGCTAGCAACATGCTAGCAACATGCTAATCATGCTAGCAACATGCTAAAAACATGCTAATCATGCTAGCAACATGCTAAAAACATGCTAATCACGCTAGCAACATGCTAACAACATGCTAATCACGCTAGCAACATGCTAAAATCATGTCAGCAACATGCTAGCAACATGCTAATCATGCTAGCAACATGTTAATCATGCTAAAATCATGCTAGCAACATGCTAGCAACATGCTAATCATGCTAAAATCATGCTAGCAACATGCTAGCAACATGCTAATCATGCTAGCAACATGCTAGCAACATGCTAATAATGCTAAAATCATGCTAGCAACATGCTAACAACATGCTAATCATGCTAAAATCATGCTAGCAACATGCTAATCAAGCTAGCAAACATGCTAATCATGCTAAAATCATGCTAGCAACATGCTAGCAACATGCTAATGATGCTAGCAACATGCTAGTCACATGCTAATCATGCTAGCAAAATGCTAATCACGCTAGCAACATGATAAAATCATGCTAGCAAAATGCTAAAATCATGCTAGCAACATGCTAATCATGCTAGCAACATGCTAGTCACATGCTAATCACGTTAGCAACATGCTAATCACGCTAGCAACATGCTAAAATCATGCTAGCAACATGCTAATCACGCTAACAACATGCTAGCAACATGCTAATCATGCTAAAATCATGCTAGCAACATGCTAGCAACATGCTAATCATGTTAGCAACATGCTAAAAACATGCTAATCACGCTAGCAACATGCTAGCAACATGCTAATCACGCTAGCAACATGCTAAAATCATGTTAGCAACATGCTAGCAACATGCTAATCATGCTAGCAACATGCTAGCAACATGCTAATCATGCTAAAATCATGCTAGCAACATGCTAGCAACATGCTAATCATGCTAAAATCATGCTAGCAACATGCTAGCAACATGCTAATCATGCTAGCGACATGCTAGCAACATGCTAATCATGCTAAAATCATGCTAGCAACATGCTAGCAACATGCTAATCATGCTAGCGACATGCTAGCAACATGCTAATCATGCTAAAATCATGCTAGCAACATGCTAATCATGCTAGCAACATGCTACCAACATGCTAATCATGTTAAAAACATGCTAGCAACATGCTAATCACGCTAGCAACATGCTAGCAACATGCTAATCATGCTAAAATCATGCTAGCAACATGCTAATCACGCTAGCAACATGCTAGCAACATGCTAGCAAACATGTAATCATGCTAAAAACATGCTAGCAACATGCTAATCACGCTAGCAACATGCTAGCAACATGCTAATCATGCTAAAATCATGGTAGCAACACGCTAGCAACATGCTAGCAACATGCTAATCACGCTAAAATCACGCTAGCAACATGCTAGCAACATGCTAATCATGCTAGCAACATGCTAATTATGCTAGCAACATGCTAGCAACATGCTAATCATGCTAAAATCATGCTAGTAACATGCTAGCAACATAATAATCATGCTAGCAAAATGCTAGCAACATGCTAATCATGCTAAAATCACGCTAGCAACGTGCTAGCAACATGCTAGCAACATGCTAATCACGCTAGCAACATGCTAATCATGCTAAAATCATGCTAGCAACATTCAGAACACGCTAGCAAACATGCTAGCAACATGCTAAACATGCTAAAAACAAGCTAGCAAAATGCTAATCATGCTAAAATCATGGTAGCAACATGCTAATCACGGTAGCAACATGCTAGCAACATGCTAATCATGCTAGCAAAACATTCTAATCATGCTAGCCTAACTTATTCGCTACTTTTAAAACTTAAACTTTTAAAACTATTAAAACAAACTTTTTAAACTATTAAAACTTAAACTTTTAAAACTTAAACTTTTAAAACTAATAAAGCATAAACTTTTAAAACTTAAACTTTTTTAACTATTAAAACTTAAACTTTTAAAACTTATAAAACTTTTAAAACTTAAACTTATAAAACTTTTTAAACTTTTCAAACTTTTTAAAACTTTCCAAACTTTTTAAAACTTTCTGGTCCGGCTTTCACAAGCCAACTTAAAGTTTGTTCACAAACTTTTTTATCTTTATTATTATTATTCTTACGAGACTAAATTTTCTGACTGCTACTCCTCCTAGAGCTTTAACTCTACAGACTCCAAACTCAGCCCAAATCTTCAGACTGATCTCGCCGGGTGTGCTATATCTTTTCTAAGCTTTCGGGTTTATGCTAATCGTACAATTAGCGAAAAACCGCGCAAAAAACCGCATTGACAATGCATGGCGGCAAACTTCGACGGGTTGTAGCGCAGAGCGAGAATTTCGTAGAAACTTGTGAATCACAACATTTGAAGAGGCTATCAAGCTGAGCGAGGACATACCCCGCAGTGGGGTATAAGTTTTACCCCTGGGGCGCAAGAGCCCCCCAAAATTGTCCCATAGACTTACATGGTGAGGGGACGGCCCATGAAACAGCATATACGTTTAAACTACAATGGTAATCATGCTAGCAACATACTAATCATGCTAAAATCATGCTAGCAACATGCTAATCATGCAAGCAACATGTTAAACATGCTAGTAAACATGCTAATCATGCTAGCAACATGCTACCAACATGCTAATCATGCTAGCAAACATGCTAGTCACATGCTAATCATGCTAGCAACATGCTAATCATGCTAGCAAACATGCTAGTCACATGCTAATTATGCTAGCAACATGCTAGCAACATGTTAATCATGCTAAAATCATGCTAGCGACATGCTAGCAACATGCTAATCATGCTAGCAACATGCTAGCAACATGCTAATCATGCTAACAACATGCTAGCAAACATGCTAATCATGCTAAAATCATGCTAGCAACATGCTAATCATGCTAGCAAACATGCTAGCAACATGCTAATAATGCTAGCAAACATGCTAGCAACATGCTAATAATGCTAGCAACATGCTAATCATGCTAGCAAACATGCTAGTCACATGCTAATCATGCTAGCAACATGCTAATCATGCTAGCAACATGCTAATCATGCTAAAATCATGCTAGCGACATGCTAGCAACATGTTAATCATGTTAGCAACATGCTAGCAACATGCTAATCATGCTAACAACATGCTAGCAAACATGCTAATCATGCTAAAATCATGCTAGCAACATGCTAATCATGCTAGCAATATGCTAGCAACATGCTAATCATGCTAGCAACATGCTAGCAACATGCTAATCATGCTAGCAACATGCTAGCAACATGCTAATCATGCTAAAATCATGCTAACAACATGCTAGCAACATGCTAATCATGCTAACGACATGCTAGCAACATGCTAATCATGCTAGCAACATGCTAATCAAGCTAGCAAACATGCTAATCATGCTAAAATCATGCTAGCAACATGCTAGCAACATGCTAATCATGCTAGCAACATGTTAACATCATGCTAATCATGCTAAAATCATGCTAGCAACATGCTAATCATGCTAGCAATATGCTAGCAACATGCTAATCATGCTAGCAACATGCTAGCAACATGCTAGCAACATGCTAATCATGCTAGCAACATGCTAATCATGCTAAAATCATGCTAGCAACATGCTAGCGACATGCTAGCAACATGCTAATCATGCTACAATCATGCTAGCAACATGCTAATCAAGCTAGCAAACATGCTAATCATGCTAAAATCATGCTAGCAACATGCTAATCATGCTAGCAACATGCTAATCATGTTAAAATCATGCTAGCAACATGCTAACAACATGCTAATCACGCTAGCAACATGCTAATCATGCTAAAATCATGCTAGCAACACGCTAATCATGCTAGCAACATGCTAATCATGCTAGCAACATTCTAGCAACATGCTAATCATGCTAGCAACATGCTAGAAAACATGCTAATTATGCTAAAATCATGCTAGCAACATGCTAAAATCATGCTAGCAACATGCTAATCAAGCTAGCAAACATGCTAATCATGTTAAAATCATGCTAACAACATGCTAGCAACATGCTAATCATGCTAGCAACATGCTAGTCACATGCTAATCACGTTACCAACATGCTAATCACGCTAACAACATGCTAAAATCATGCTAGCAACATGCTAACAACATGCTAGCAACATGCTAATCATGCTAGCAACATGCTAGTCACATGCTAATCACGTTACCAACATGCTAATCACGCTAACAACATGCTAAAATCATGCTAGCAACATGCTAACAACATGCTAGCAACATGCTAATCATGCTAGCAACATGCTAGTCACATGCTAATCACGTTACCAACATGCTAATCACGCTAGCAACATGCTAAAATCATGCTAGCAACATGCTAGCAACATGCTAATCATGCTAGCAACATGCTAGTCACATGCTAATCACGCTAGCAACATGCTAGTCACATGCTAATCACGTTAGCAACATGCTAATCACGGTAGCAAAATGCTAAAATCATGCTAGCAACATGCTAATCATGCTAGCAACATGCTAGCAACATGCTAATCATGTTAGCAACATGCTAAAAACATGCTAATCACGCTAGCAACATGCTAGCAACATGCTAATCACGCTAGCAACATGCTAAAATCATGTTAGCAACATGCTAGCAACATGCTAATCATGCTAGCAACATGCTAGCAACATGCTAATCATGCTAAAATCATGCTAGCAACATGCTAGCAACATGCTAATCATGCTAAAATCATGCTAGCAACATGCTAGCAACATGCTAATCATGCTAGCGACATGCTAGCAACATGCTAATCATGCTAAAATCATGCTAGCAACATGCTAGCAACATGCTAATCTTGCTAGCGACATGCTAGCAACATGCTAATCATGCTAAAATCATGCTAGCAACATGCTAATCATGCTAGCAACATGCTACCAACATGCTAATCATGTTAAAAACATGCTAGCAACATGCTAATCACGCTAGCAACATGCTAGCAACATGCTAATCATGCTAAAATCATGCTAGCAACATGCTAATCACGCTAGCAACATGCTAGCAACATGCTAGCAAACATGTAATCATGCTAAAAACATGCTAGCAACATGCTAATCACGCTAGCAACATGCTAGCAACATGCTAATCATGCTAAAATCATAATAGCAACATGCTAGCAACATGCTAATCACGCTAAAATCACGCTAGCAACATGCTAGCAACATGCTAATCATGCTAGCAACATGCTAATTATGCTAGCAACATGCTAGCAACATGCTAATCATGCTAAAATCATGTTAGTAACATGCTAGCAACATAATAATCATGCTAGCAAAATGCTAGCAACATGCTAATCATGCTAAAATCACGCTAGCAACGTGCTAGCAACATGCTAGCAACATGCTAATCACGCTAGCAACATGCTAATCATGCTAAAATCATGCTAGCAACATTCAGAACACGCTAGCAAACATGCTAGCAACATGCTAAACATGCTAAAAACAAGCTAGCAAAATGCTAATCATGCTAAAATCATGGTAGCAACATGCTAATCACGGTAGCAACATGCTAGCAACATGCTAATCATGCTAGCAAAACATTCTAATCATGCTAGCCTAACTTATTCGCTACTTTTAAAACTTAAACTTTTAAAACTATTAAAACAAACTTTTTAAACTATTAAAACTTAAACTTTTAAAACTTAAACTTTTAAAACTAATAAAGCATAAACTTTTAAAACTTAAACTTTTTTAACTATTAAAACTTAAACTTTTAAAACTTATAAAACTTTTAAAACTTAAACTTATAAAACTTTTTAAACTTTTTAAACTTTTTAAAACTTTCCAAACTTTTTAAAACTTTCTGGTCCGGCTTTCACAAGCCAACTTAAAGTTTGTTCACAAACTTTTTTATCTTTATTATTATTATTCTTACGAGACTAAATTTTCTGACTGCTACTCCTCCTAGAGCTTTAACTCTACAGACTCCAAACTCAGCCCAAATCTTCAGACTGATCTCGCCGGGTGTGCTATATCTTTTCTAAGCTTTCGGGTTTATGCTAATCGTACAATTAGCGAAAAACCGCGCAAAAAACCGCATTGACAATGCATGGCGGCAAACTTCGACGGGTTGTAGCGCAGAGCGAGAATTTCGTAGAAACTTGTGAATCACAACATTTGAAGAGGCTATCAAGCTGAGCGAGGACATACCCCGCAGTGGGGTATAAGTTTTACCCCTGGGGCGCAAGAGCCCCCCAAAATTGTCCCATAGACTTACATGGTGAGGGGACGGCCCATGAAACAGCATATACGTTTAAACTACAATGGTAATCATGCTAGCAACATACTAATCATGCTAAAATCATGCTAGCAACATGCTAATCATGCAAGCAACATGTTAAACATGCTAGTAAACATGCTAATCATGCTAGCAACATGCTACCAACATGCTAATCATGCTAGCAACATGCTACCAACATGCTAATCATGCTAGCAACATGCTAGCAGCATGCTAATCATGCTAGCAAACATGCTAGTCACATGCTAATCATGCTAGCAACATGCTAATCATGCTAGCAAACATGCTAGTCACATGCTAATTATGCTAGCAACATGCTAGCAACATGTTAATCATGCTAAAATCATGCTAGCGACATGCTAGCAACATGCTAATCATGCTAGCAACATGCTAGCAACATGCTAATCATGCTAACAACATGCTAGCAAACATGCTAATCATGCTAAAATCATGCTAGCAACATGCTAATCATGCTAGCAAACATGCTAGCAACATGCTAATAATGCTAGCAAACATGCTAGCAACATGCTAATAATGCTAGCAACATGCTAATCATGCTAGCAAACATGCTAGTCACATGCTAATCATGCTAGCAACATGCTAATCATGCTAGCAACATGCTAATCATGCTAAAATCATGCTAGCGACATGCTAGCAACATGTTAATCATGTTAGCAACATGCTAGCAACATGCTAATCATGCTAACAACATGCTAGCAAACATGCTAATCATGCTAAAATCATGCTAGCAACATGCTAATCATGCTAGCAATATGCTAGCAACATGCTAATCATGCTAGCAACATGCTAGCAACATGCTAATCATGCTAGCAACATGCTAGCAACATGCTAATCATGCTAAAATCATGCTAACAACATGCTAGCAACATGCTAATCATGCTAACGACATGCTAGCAACATGCTAATCATGCTACAATCATGCTAGCAACATGCTAATCAAGCTAGCAAACATGCTAATCATGCTAAAATCATGCTAGCAACATGCTAGCAACATGCTAATCATGCTAGCAACATGTTAACAACATGCTAATCATGCTAAAATCATGCTAGCAACATGCTAATCATGCTAGCAATATGCTAGCAACATGCTAATCATGCTAGCAACATGCTAACAACATGCTAATCATGCTAGCAAACATGCTAATCATGCTAAAATCATGCTAGCAACATGCTAGCGACATGCTAGCAACATGCTAATCATGCTACAATCATGCTAGCAACATGCTAATCAAGCTAGCAAACATGCTAATCATGCTAAAATCATGCTAGCAACATGCTATTCATGCTAGCAACATGCTAATCATGTTAAAATCATGCTAGCAACATGCTAGCAACATGCTAATCATGCTAGCAACAGGCTAGCAACATGCTAATCATGCTAGCAACATGCTAACAACATGCTAATCACGCTAGCAACATGCTAATCATGCTAAAATCATGCTAGCAACACGCTAATCATGCTAGCAACATGCTAATCATGCTAGCAACATTCTAGCAACATGCTAATCATGCTAGCAACATGCTAGAAAACATGCTAATTATGCTAAAATCATGCTAGCAACATGCTAAAATCATGCTAGCAACATGCTAATCAAGCTAGCAAACATGCTAATCATGTTAAAATCATGCTAACAACATGCTAGCAACATGCTAATCATGCTAGCAACATGCTAGTCACATGCTAATCACGTTACCAACATGCTAATCACGCTAAAAACATGCTAAAATCATGCTAGCAACATGCTAACAACATGCTAGCAACATGCTAATCATGCTAGCAACATGCTAGTCACATGCTAATCACGTTACCAACATGCTAATCACGCTAACAACATGCTAAAATCATGCTAGCAACATGCTAACAACATGCTAGCAACATGCTAATCATGCTAGCAACATGCTAGTCACATGCTAATCACGTTACCAACATGCTAATCACGCTAGCAACATGCTAAAATCATGCTAGCAACATGCTAGCAACATGCTAATCATGCTAGCAACATGCTAGTCACATGCTAATCACGCTAGCAACATGCTAGTCACATGCTAATCACGTTAGCAACATGCTAATCACGGTAGCAAAATGCTAAAATCATGCTAGCAACATGCTAATCATGCTAGCAACATGCTAGTCACATGCTAATCACGTTAGCAACATGCTAATCACGCTAGCAAAATGCTAAAATCATGCTAGCAACATGCTAGCAACATGCTAATCACGCTAGCAACATGCTAGCAACATGCTAATCATGCTAAAATCATGCTAGCAACATGCAAATCATGAAAGCAACATGGTAATAATGCTAAAATCATGCTAGCAACATGCTAGCAACATGCTAATCATGTTAGCGACATGCTAGTAACATGCTAATCATGCTAGCAAACATGCTAATCAAGCTAGCAACATGCTAATCATGTTAAAATCATGCTAGCAACATGCTAATCATGCTAATCATGCTAAAATCATGCTAGCAACATGCTAGCAACATGCTAACAACATGCTAATCACGTTAGCAACATGCTAGCAACATGCTAATTATGCTAGCAACATGCTAATCACGCTAGCAACATGTTAAAATCATGCTAGCAACATACTAGCAACATGCTAAACATACTAGCAACATGCTAATCATGCTAAAATCATGCTAGCAACATGCTAGCAACATGCTAATCATGCTAGCAACATGCTAGAAAACATGCTAATCATGCTAAAATCATGCTAGCAACATGCTAATCACGCTAGCAACATGCTAGCAACATGCTAATCATGCTAAAATCATGGTAGCAACACGCTAGCAACATGCTAGCAACATGCTAATCATGCTAGCAACATGCTAATAAAGGATAGCAACATGCTAAAATCATGCTAGCAACATGTTAACAACATGCTAGCAAGATGCTAATCATGCTAATCACGCTAGCAACATGCTAAAATCATGTTAGCAACATGTTAGCAACATGCTAATCATGCTAGCAACATGTTAGCAACATGCTAATCATGCTAGCAACATGCTAGTCACATGGTAATCATGCTAGCAACATGCTAGCAAACATGCTAATCATGCTAGCAACATGCTAATCATGCTAGAAAACATGCTAGCAACATGCTAATCATGTTAGAACATGCTAATCATGCTAGCAACATGCTAATCATGCTAAAATCATGCTACCAACATGCTAATCATGCTAGCGACATGCTACCAACATGCTAATCATGCTAAAATCATGCTAGCAACATGCTAGCAACATGCTAATAAAGGCTAGCAACATGCTAATCATGCTAAAATCATGCTAGCAACATGCTAATAAAGGCTAGCAACATGCTAATCATGCTAAAATCATGCTAGCAACATGCTAATCATGCTAGTAACATTCTAGTCACATGCTAATCATGCTAACAACATGCTAATCACGCTAGCAACATGCTAACAACATGCTGATCAAGCTAACATCATGCTAGCGACATGCTAGTCACATGCTAATCATGGTAACAACATGCTAATCATGTTAGCAACATGCTAATCATGCTAGCAACATGTTAACAACATGCTAATAATGCTAGTAACATTCTAGTCACATAATAATCATGCTAGCAACATGCTAATCATGCTAGCAACATGCTGATCATGCTAAAATCATGCTAGCGACATACTAGTCACATGCTAATCATGGTAGCAACATGCTAGCAACATGCTAATCATGTTATCAACATGCTATAAACATGCTAATCATGCTAGCAACATGCTAGCAACATGCTAGTCACATGCTAAACATGCTAGCAACATGCTAATCATGCTAAAATCATGCTAGCGACATGCTAGCAACATGCTTATCATGTTAGCAACATGCTATGCACATGCTAATCATGCTAGAAAATTGCTAATCATGTTAACAAATTGCTAATCATGTTAGCAACATGCTAATCATGCAAAAATCATGTGATACCCTGTGTGTAAACCTCACTCCCCTGACCTCAAAAAGAGGCACTCTAGCGACTGACACTAGAGGCTGTAGCCTTTAGCCTCCTTGGTAGAGCGGCCGCCTCCTGTGCCAGAATCCCGGGTTCGAGATGTGATGGTGCAGACCCGGGGGGGTTACACTAAGGTGTTGCTATGGGGTTGCTAGGGTACCCGGGGTAGTTGCTAGGGTTTTGCTAGGGTATGCTTATGTTAGAAACATGCTATAAAGGCTGTATTGCCTTTAAATCATTTAAACTTTTCAAACCTTTCTTATCTATCTATCTATCAAATTTTAAGCTTTTAAAACTACTTTAAACTTCAATGTTTTTCAGACTGAAAACCATCAAACTTAAAAAAAAAATTAAACTTGGTTAAAAAGGTTCCATGACATGCTGCTTTTTGGATACTTTTATATAAGACGAAGTGGTCCCTAGTACTGTATCAGAAGTCTTTTCCCTGAAAATCATCATTGGTGCAGAATTTCTGCCACTATGAGCCAGTCCCACAATAAGCTTTCCTTAGGATGTGCCATTTCTGTGTCTGTAGCTTTAAATGCTAATGAGGAGAGAGGCGGGGCAAGGTTGAGGGTGGGCGTGGCCTTAACCCTCTTGTGGCCAAGGTCCCATGCCTTAATGTTGACAGTGGATGTATCGCAATGGCTCGTAGACACGCAGTCGTTCAAGCTTTTCAGTTTGACCCAGAATCTGATCCGGATGGGGAAGCACCGGATAAATAAGTTGCAACTCAGCGGCTAAAGCAGGACGTCTCCGAATGGTTAGTTTAAAATATTGTGTTTGGATACGGTACTTTAGTTGGTTTATGTACATTAACGTAATGTTGTTACAGTTATTATCATGTAGCAAATGCTAGCCTACTTTGTTGGCTTTTCGTGTTGCTATGATTTGCTATTGTTCTAAAGCTGTATTTGGCATCTAGATCAGTAATCTTTGTACTTTGGAGAAGACTGTACTCTGGATAATTTATTAATGATAAAGTTGTCCATGTCCACGTATATTTAAGTCATGTTACACATAACCCATGATTTACTCCTGAAGATTTACCTCTACTCAACACCTGCTTGTCCACTCTGTCATAAATATATATATATATACATTTTTAGCTATAGACAATAACCAGCGCTACTATATTAGTCAGACCTGTGCCATTATTACATCTACCTTTTTGGATAGGTGCCGTTGTGGATAATGTGCTACCATGCCCTCAGAAACTGAGAATATTTGCTGCTTGGAGATACCCCAGGTAGCATTCTCACCACTAAATTGGAAATTACTTAGTCTCTTAATTTGACAACTAATTGTGCCTAAAGTTGATACTTACCATTTGTAATTTTAATTGGATTACTAGAAGATTGCAGGAGGTCGAAGAACAGCTCACATGTATGGTTGACCATCTTGGATTGTATCCTGTCTGTCTCAATGTCTACTTTGCATAACACCGGCCAAATATACAGAGCTGACTATGGTCCTCTACGTTTGAGAGGAATACACCAGTAAATTGTGCTTTGTTACAGATGTTAATAAAATAAGAAATAAAGTATTGTCTTGAGTCTTGACTGTTTATTCCACCAACAAACCTTGTGTCTAATTTTCATTCAATAGTCAAGTCAAGTTGTGTAGACAGCGTAAATAGTGTAGACAGCGTCAATATTTATTTACATCAGAGATGAAAAAAAAAAAACTTGAACAATGTTACAAACCAAGCATTGAAGATGATCCATAGGAGCCTAGGATTATTTGTTTAGATAACAATAACACAAACCAATGTTTGTTTTAATCTCTGCAAGACTAAATATCAGAATAAATTGTTCCGTCACTTCAGGTATCTCTCCTATCGTTCATTTGTGATCTGGTGCTGGGGCCTCCTGGGACGCAGAATCCGGGTCATTATTCCAGCTTGTGTGGTCCTGCGCATCCGCTCAGAGTTTCCTGATGAGGAAGGCCACAACATAGGGTTTAAACTGCCCCCCGTTTGAACCTTGACACAAAGCTGGCAATGACCTCCTTCTTGTCCGGCTTCTCATACTGCACTGATAGGTCCTCTGGAACAGGGATGTCAACAGCGCATCAGTGTATGGCATAGGGTTGACAAAGACTTTCTCAAAAATTAGGTCCATCATGTCAGCAACATAACCTGTATCACAAAAAACAAAACCTTTTTTTTATTTTATTTTTTTATTGGTTGGGTTTTGTTTTTCCTGTGTTTTTGAATTTAATTGATTCTTCATCAAGATAAATAAATTTTTTAATTACAAAATATGTGTTGTTTGAATTTATTTGAACCCTTACCAAAGGTCTGCTGTGTCTTTTGAGGTTTAACCCTGCACTCTCTCTTCCTAGCCTTTGGAAATTAGATTTTGAAGAGAGGTACACCTTCCTCCGTTTCGGCCTGTGGTCGGTCCCCATTTTCATTATAATGCATAGCAGCCAGGTAGAGTCTGTAAGTACAAGACAAAACGTGTTAATATTGACAGATATTTTAGGCTACAATTACCAAAAGTATGGAGTAAACAAACTTTCTTTTACCTGCACAGCATTTCAATAAAGGGAAAGAACATTATTTGGGGCAAAATGAAGGATGACGGCATGGAAAGCCTCCAACGATGATCTTTGGTGATGGGGGTTCTTCAGTTTTGCAACATCCTTCAGCGTTCTTTTGTTTGTCAGCAACTTCTCCAACTTGTTGAAAGCTAGAGTATCTGCAGACAATAAGAAAATGTCATATTAGAAAAAAATACAGTACAGAACATTACTACGATGATCTCTGGTCAATTTCTGAAAGTGACTAAATAACTGTGTAGTTGTCTGTTTGGTTTTGACATTTAGGCTGTATATTGATTAAATACCTGCTTGGAGCCATTTACTCTTGTCAGTTGTCTTGTGGGTCGCATGCTCGCACTTGGGGTAAAGAGGATCCTCATGTGTATGGACATCTCGAACATGGTTCAGGATAGCGGCCCACTTTGCAATTCTCTCTGGCTCGGAGGTTGAGCCAGCTGCAGTCCAGTATATGTGGTTGTTGATGCTTTTCATCCACTTCTTGAGTTTCTCAGTCTTTCTGCTTACTGATTGCTTCCAGTTTCTTTGAAATTCCTTACAATGAAAGCAAAATACATTCTACTTAGTTACATACTCATAAACTGAGTGATTGCAATTGATAATACAATTCTACAATAGAGTAAAGCATTTGTTACCCTTTACTCATAGTGTCACAATTTCAAATTAAGGACAAGTCTTTTCACCAAATGTGATTTTTACGCAAGCTTACAAAAAATCTAACATCCGGTCCTCACCAAAAGGATATCACTAACAACTCAAAGAAAGGAAAAGGCTGGAGCAAAACTGATAATGGACTATGGACATCAATCAGCTCTATATTGGCATTGACAATATACCTTTTGTCATGTGCCGGACATCATAGTAATGGGTTATGTTTCTCTCCCTGAGGAACTTCTGTACTTGTGGATGACAATCAGTGATGATGCAATCAAGGTTAACGCCACGCGACTCCAGTAATGTGAGACTCCTTGCCAGGCCCTCTTTTTCCATGTGGCAGCTACCACCAACCTCGTTGCTCTGTTAACACAGAAAAACTATATATTTACAGAAAATGCACTATAGACTTTGCTTTTAAAATGATAACCAATAGCCCCTTTACAAAATCAATTTTGACAACTCACCTGAACCAACTGAATGTCCACAATGGTGTTAGTATGGAGATCCATCATTGTATAACTGCCATACTTTGCAGAGTGGCCTGTTTTTGTTCATACATAGTTACATTAGTATTCAATACTTTGATATTATGTCTTATGTCTTATGTAACATTTTGTTTAGGTCACTCCTTTTAACTTCAAACAATGTCTAACACCTGTATAAACTACACCATGTCAGTAAAGTATCAATACCTGGAGAGTCAGCTCTCAGGTCACCACCAAGTATCACTTTTTCCTCCTGACTTAGACACTGCAGATTCACGTCCTGTGTGGCTTTCCAGTGGTGAATAACTGCCGGTTCAATGAAAGCTCTGGCATGGCGTCGAAATGTTTCATACCTAAACAACTGTAGCTTCATTGCCTTGAAGACCTGTTGGTGTGGGGGGATAAATAATACATGTAATTTGATCTAAATTTAAGTAATTCACAGTCAAAGTAATTACAGTTGCATATCATTCACCTTTTCGATTTGTATGAAAGATGCACCATTCAGGTACACGGCGGCAGAAAGGTGCAGATTTCCAGCTGGCCATGCTCCCAAGTATAGGCTGGCTATTCCAGTGTCTTCTAAATGTGCAATGGGGGCACTGCTGCTTCACAGACAAGAATGTCCCCAGCCTTCGAGTCCTCACATCACATGCCCGTGTGCAGACTGGACATACATTACACAACTCCATGATGCAGTTCTCGTACATTATGTACTTTTTGCTGTTGTGGGTGGGAGTGGATGAATCTTCTCTATATCAAACCACAAATGAAGGAAAACAAATTTTGAGTTAAACAGATTGAGCTTTCATCTGGACTGTAATTTAAACAATGTACTGTCTTTACATTTAAATATATATTTTTTTATCTTTCTTTTTACAATTACATCAAGCTCTGCAATCTGGAAATGTGAATATCGCGTGCGCCATAACACCAACAGCAGAGCGGTTATCCAAACAACAAATACATGTACAACACTCGCGTTACAGTGTGTGTATTCACACACACATACTTGATGCTATCTACTTTTACATTAGCGACAGTAACTGGGCTGTTAGCTGCAGAGCTAATGTTACAGCCACATTCTAAGGATAACAAGCTAGGTAAGTTAACCATATACAGTAAAGCAACAAAATTATATCGCGTTAGTTGACTTACTTGTCCGAGGTTTGTAGCTGAGCCAAGGAGAGTTGGTACTGATCCAGACTTTATTTTCAGACGTTCAGCAAGTCCATCTCTGTATTGGCCCAAGTTGAGGAAACAGTCGTTGGTGAAATGTTTGGCACAGACATACAAATTTTGGGAAGTTGTGTTGGCGCATTTCCATAGAAAATAAAATGAACCACTGTTTGTTCATAGGCTTGGATGAAGGAACTAAAAATATACTTCGGTGTTCATTTGTACATCCAAACACTGAGCAGCTGCCATGCTTTGCTCGTTCGCAAGCCATGATGTCTTTTGAGGGGAAAAAAAACATTTGACGTTGTAGCTCATTTTCTCATGGTTGGGCCAAATTCTTTGGGCGGGCAAGGCAGAACTTAAACTTGAAGTTTGTCATGCTAGTGACATGCAAGTAGTTTGCTAATAATGTTAGCAACATTAGCAACATGAGGTAAGCAGGGTAGTTGCTAAGTGGAAGGTACAGATAATACAAAAAAATCCATTACTTCTTCCGTGAACATCCTCCTTCATAGCGTCATCAAACTTCACTTTTGTTATTGTTTTGAAAATGTGACACCTAGTGTCGAAAACATATATATTGTCCATTTCATTTTGAACAATTTCTTTGTCATCTGCGGATTGATTTTTAGTAGTAAAAAAAGGCCATGCCATATCGCCCCGCCCTAAATTGAATGTAAAATTGTGGACGTAATGGCCTCATTATTTGTTATATAAAATGATCAAGAAAGACAAACTCAATAATTCTGCTTAAAAATAATTGTATTCAGTTTATGCCCATTTGGATCGCACTTAGTCTGGAACCTCACCTTTAAGCACGACAAACTGGAGTAAAAAGCTCCAGAATGACTTACTTTGGGGATCACTGGAACACACAAGCCTTTCCACCACGTCAAGGTGGCGATCCTTGGAAAGGACATTCACTCTCCATTCATTCTTTATCTAACACACTCATACACACACAGACACAAACACACACACACCTTCCCTATTTAACACATTCACACACACGTGCACACATGAAATAGACACACAATGTGATGTTTATTAGTATACACTGAAATTATTTGTATTTGTATTAGCATTATTTCTAAACATTTGCATTATTATTTCTCAAAATTAACATTATGTTTCAAAATTATGAAATAAAAGTTGCACAAGTGTTGTATGAGAGATCTATGCAGACTTTTGTACATGTGATGCATCTACTCTAAAACACAATACACAGGATCATGATAGCTATAGTATGTCTGTAGAACTCCTGCTCTGACGTTTGACTGTGAGCCGCTTATGAACACAGGATCCAGAAGAGTGTTGTTTTCTGTTGTACCAGTGCTGATTAGCTGCGTGTATCCTTTATCTTCAAACAAATTCAGAATGGGTTTGTTGCAGTGAGACAGCTGATCTTCATTAAAGTCTCCACACACTATAACAGGCTTGAAATCCATGATCTCCAGAGAAGTCAAGAGGGCATTCAGGTTTGCCAAAAAGTCTGCTAAATTATAACTGGGTGGTCTGTAGATCACAGCAAGAAGTGCTTGTTTGGGGGCTTTTATCTTCAAAACCAAATATTCCAGGTCAGTAACATTCTGTATGTACATCACAGGAGAAACTTTAAAGCTGTTCTTCACATAAATGGCAACGCCACCACCATTCTTATTTGCCAAATGGACGTAGTTTGTGTAGGATACATGTCTGTTGCGTTTGTACATGGTGTATCCATCCAGCTGCAGGAATGCAGGAACAGCTGAGCCTGACAGGTGTGTTTCGGTGAGACAGAAAACATCAGCCAGTAAAAGTTCATGGTGGCATTTCAAATCATCCATATGACACTCCAGTCCCTCTGTGTTATGATGAATGATTTTAAGAGCTGAACTCATTTTTGAATCCTGTACAATATGAAGGATGGGTTGAATATTGTAAAAATCTGCTTTTGGCATGTTCTCCAAGGAGGCGCTTATTTCTGGATCACAGAAAATTTTCTTTTCATCAAAGTCAGTAATATGCAGTCCGCTGAGTGTTGTTGTTCTGCTGAGTGCAACATATGACATGCCTGATTCAAATATGCGCTTCAGAGATACAACAGCACAATCTGTTGTCATTCCTTGGACTTTATGGATTGTGCATGCAAAAGCAAGTTTCATGGGAAATTGCCTTCGAACTGTTCCTTTTTTTTTTAGTGGTTCCTCTGACCTCTCAATATAGACAATATTGTCATCTCCATCAGGTGCTTTGTTGCGATGTTTCTGTCCAGCAGTCACATTATCTAGATGAGACCAATTAATTGAACAACAGGAACACCACCTCGAGTTTGAGCTGTAATTTTTGCCACATTGCCAAAAGTCCCATTAACCAGTCCATCTTGTACATCAATATTTCTAGTGAGCATCACTCGTGCACCAATAGCAATCTGTAGTGTGTCAATTAGATCACGTTGGTCTCCTTTTAATGGTACAGCTTGCCTTTTCATTTCACCTGTTCTTGGATCTTTTTTGTAGTCATGCGCATCAATGTTAATGATATCTGAAAAGCGTGAGGATATGGCTTCAGTGTTATGAGTGTCTACCTCTTTATTGGTTGCATAGATGTGTAATGCATCAACAGGATGCTCTTCAGGGGAGGATCTTACGACCGCTTCTAACATGCATTTGTCTGCATCATGTCAGTTTTGCAGTGCTTCTGTTTCACCCTCAGACGGTTGAGAAGCTCAGCATATGCAAGATCATCTCTCTGCCTCATTATCTGTGTCAGTGTTATCATTTGAAAATGATCTTTCCAGAAGTCCAGCATATGGTCCTTCATACACACAGAGTGGTTTTGCTCTTCCAAGTGGTGGCAGCTGGAAGAAATCACCAACAGCGAGTATGGACAATCCGCCAAAAGGTTTCTGGTTTCCTTTTATCTGTTGCAGTCTCCAGTTCACATATGCAAACAACTGTTTTGACACCATTGAGATTTCATCAATAATTAAAATGTGTGCATTAGAAAGGTCTGCCCTCATTTCATCTAAGCTGTTTCCCAGGCCTTGGTAAGGAGGCCTCAAGCTTCTTGGGAGCTTCAAAAGACAGTGCAGTGTTTTTCCTGAGATATTAAAGGCTGCAGTGCCTGTGAATGCGGTTAAAAGAACAGTAGGCTGTGAAATGTCAGTATGCTCTCGCATGCATGGAAGCCTACGCAGGATTTTGGATGCTTCCGTATAAATAGATTTAATAACATGTGATTTACCAACTCCGGCTCCTCCATTCAAAAAATACAGAAAGGGTTGTGGGCTTTCACCAGAAACACATCTTTTGCACCAGTCTCGCACAGCATAAAATATGGAAGCTTGTGTTTGATTCAAGCTCTGATACATTTTGCGAATCTGTGCATGATTTAGCTGGGTAGCCTCCATAAGTGGCATAGCTGTGTTACTGAAAGAGGTAGATGCTGTGTATTCAGGAATGTCTTCTTGCTCATTCACTTCATTAGGATCAGTGGGTTCAGCGTTCCATAATGCTCTCCAATCTGATCAGTTCATTTGCAGGTGCCAGTGTAGTCCATGCATCTTCAATCGGCCCATTCTGTTCAAAATCCTCAATTGCCTTTTCTATAGCCTCATTATGTTTTTCATATTTCTCACGGTTTTCATTTACAATGTTGAACACACGTTGCAGTTCATCAGTGCTTGGTAGTTTTACTGAAGCAAATGCATAAAATGATTCATATGTAGGGAATCTTGTGGACTTCAGCTGTTCATCTCTGCGATATGGTAGGTAAAGTTTTAGAAGAGTTCCATAGAATTTTTCTGGGGTTTTCTGCTGTGAAAAACGAGCAAATCTAATAACAGCAGGCTTTCCCCTTGTTCTTTTCTGTATGTGTCCCATATTGTTTTGAAGTGGCAAAACATTTTTACCTTTTGTCTGTCTTCCATAAACAATGCGGTATTCACTTGCAAATTCAGCCATGCACATGTTCTCAAATTCAGGTCTGTTAGGTCTGGCCTTGTATTTGTCTGGAAATCCAGTCATCCACACATTCTCCACGTCATCATCCATGGTCTGCAAGTACTTCATTGGTAAACTCATCTTTACAGCATTGTCATCAGTGGGTATGAAAATGACAGAACGTGATGTTGATTTCAATTTCAGACTGCATGTGCGAGCGACTGCCTCTTGAGCGCTGACTTCTCTGTTTTTTGAATAGGCATTCATGACCTGCTTCATGCACTCACGGTCAGACAGGTTATCATGGCTTGAGTCTTTGATCACTCTCTTTAGGTAATCACTCATCTCATGTTCAGCTTTTGAAATGTATGAGAGCATGTACATGATACAGGTGTAGGGGTTCAGAATGAACTGTATGTCCATGTTTGCATCCCAAGCTCTTAATAACATTGGATTGTAGCCATTAACCCAGCAGTCCTGTGGTCGTCTCTCCATAACTATTAAACTTGATGTAGACAGAGCCTCAATATGTTTCTCATACTCTTCATAAGTCATGTTTACTTGATTAAGTAGCTGTGTAATGGTTTCAAAACTCTGTTTTGAGTCATTCAGTAGATCCCACACCTTCTGTAGCCGTTCTTTTGCAACACTGGCATAATCTCTTTCCTCTGATCCATTCTCATCATCAGATTGTTCTGCAGGAGGAGGTCTGGGGCGGGTTATCGTGGTTCTGTTAATGGGTGGTTTAGGAAATCCAAATCGGCAGTGCTTCTTGTTCTTTCTACAGGATTTGGAGTGATTACGGCTGTGCATCTGTACTTCACTTACAATTCTGTGCAGTTCTGGGTCTTTGTTTGGATCTGGTAATTTGCATGAGATGTATTTATCAATGAAATCACAAACATCCTGATCTTGATCCTTTTCGAACTCTGGAGCATCTTTCACCCAAAATAAGCAGTGAATGTGTGGAGAGCCACGTAACTGAAATTCTACTCTGTAAAAAAAGTCAATTACCTCACCGATAGGCCGAGCGGGTGACATGATTAGATCCCTCATTAAGGCTTCAACACGTTTTTCAAACATCCGCATGGCTGTAACTGGGTTGCTTCTTAATATTTCACATTTTTCAGACCAGTCTAATTCATCAAAGTTGACAGTTTCACCTTGTTGTGCTTTAATAGCAGTAATCACTTCAGGCCATCTCATCTCAGCAGCACTAAACGTACAGAAAAATGTGGGAGTGCCCAACTGTCTCAGCATAGCAAACAAATCACGCAGAGTTTTCTCCCAGTAGGCTGGAGTCCCTCTTAATGGTTGCATGAAACGTGTTGCCTCTTTATTATTCACAAGCTTTTCTAACTCCTGTTTGTCCTGCAGCAGTGAACAGTTTATCCTGCGTCCATCACGGGTCATGGGTTTTGCTTTTCTCAGCTGGATAGACATACTAGATGTGGCCATGTGCATTTCAGTGACAAACTGAGCAAAGAAGATGTAGCTTGTGTCTTTTGCACAACGATTGTCAATAGAGAATAGCCTTGTGTTAAAGTATCTGCTGGGGGAAACATGTTTTGCTCTGTCAGGCTCATCAAAGGTATTTTTCCCATCAGGGAACTGCACAGGGAACGACATCGATTCAAGTTTTTTAACTTTGAAAATGCTAACAGGACTGTTTTTAGCTGCTGGGGCAATGCAAAATATTCCGTCATCATAAGATAACAGCTGCTGACCAAGATCTGGGGGCTGAAGACATGTATCCAAAGCAAGGCCTCTTGATTGCTCTTCTGCAGTATTCTCAGTGTCATCCATTGAATCCTCATGTTCCTTCTCATTGCTTTGTTCTTCAGTGTTCTCGTTTAGATCGTTGCTCTCAATATCCATTTCCTCATTAGGTGCACTGAAGTTATTTGCGGACTGTTCATGCTCATTGAACATTTCTTCTTCTGAGAGTGCTGTATTAATGAAGATATCTTTGTATTCTGAATGGATTTCTTTTAGTTTTCTTAAAGCAGACAAGACCTTAGGCATGTTCAAAGTCTGAAACTGATAGTGTCCTTGGTAGCACAGACGTCTTTTCAATTTCACTGTAAGCAGCTGTGATTCGCTACTGGGCCTTGGTAAACAATTTACTGTTGTTTCTACTTCAGATGCAACAGAAATTACAGCTCCTTTTATAGCTCTCTGTTGGCCTTTAGGAAGTGTTAAAATTTTTGCAAAGGGAATGTACTTTGCAATAACATGTCTTTCTAGAATATTCAAGTCACACAGTTCTGGAGGAATGGGAGTGAACTGAAGCTTATTAGCTACAGCAATATCTGGCATTAGACCTCTCAAAAGTGTTGTATGGCAGCTGTGACAGATCCATTCTGTTTTCATGTCTTCCAAGGCACATCTATCAGGGCAGTCAGAGCAGATGTGAACATAATTTCCAGTCAAGCAAAGTGCAGTAACTGTTGGATTTTGTTTATATTTATGCACTTCACAATTACGCACTTGATTGGAGAAGAGCGCTCTGGCGCAGCATGTGCAGACATAAGTTGGGCCCTGTTTTATAACATCTCTGAAAATACTCAAGGCTCTTAGCATGCCTGGATCTTGTACTATGTCATGATGGCTATCTTGTAATGTTTCTCTCTGCCGGTGCTTCAAATACATATTTTTGTATTTGTACTGTATTTCTTGTGCACAATGTATTTTGTGAAGTACCTTAAGCGCAGATGTTTTGTTTTTAGATTTGAATAAATTATATTCTTTCTGACGAGCCCTAAAATGAGCATCACCGTGATAATACTGTTTAAAAATGTCCTTCCTTTTTTTAAAGAAGTTAGGATCATTTTTGCATCGGTTTGTGTAATGGTCCTTTTGCCTTTGCCTAAAAATTGGATCTTTTAAATATCTGTCAACAAGATTTTGCTTACGCTGTTCCTTATACTTAACATTGTTCCTGTAATTCTGAATGAAATAATTCTTTTGTCTCTCCCTGAATTGTTCCCGATTCCTGTAATTCTGAGTGATATAATTCTTTTGTCTCTCCCTGAATTGTTCCCGATTCCTGTAATTCTGAATGATATAATTCTTTTGTCTCTCCCTGAATTGTTCCCGATTCCTGTAATTCTGAATGATATAATTCTTTTGTCTCTCCCTGAATTGTTCCCGATTCCTGTAATTCTGAATGATATAATTCTTTTGTCTCTCCCTGAATTGTTCCCGATTCCTGTAATTCTGAATGATATAATTCTTTTGTCTGTCTCTGTATTGTTCATCATTCTTGTAATTTAAGGTTATTTTACTTTTTTTATTCCCTCTGTATTTTTCATTATTTTTATAGTTGTTTTTCATTGCTTGTTTGTGTTTTTCTCTAAAAGTAATTTTATTCCAATAGTTGTTCATTGTGGCTTGGTTATGTCTTTGTCTGTATTCACTACTTGTTTTATAATTATAGACTTCACGTGCAGCCTGTTTTAGGTCATAAACACCTTGCCTCTGAACCATTTCTTTGTGCCATTTTTTATAGTAAGACCTTCGCTTTTGAGTCTTGTTCAGTTTTTCTGTCTGCTTGACTGTGAATTGTGAATTCTGGTGATTTGGAGCTGACAATGTAAATTGATCCTGTGACAGTATGTTATGAGAAAGTTCACTCAATGGTACATTTTTATGTTTGTCTCGATTCTGAGTGACAGTAGTTTGAACTTCCTGATTTAGAAAAATCAAGTGGGCTTGATCATCAGTTAGTGTGGCTCTATTAATAGCGGTCTCAGATAGTTGTTGAACTGGATCTTGGACTTGAACATACTGTTGTGGGACATCAGCAGACAAGCATTGCTCATCGTTTGACAGAGCTTTGTTCTCAAATGTGAATGATGGTTGCACATCATGTTCACGGTCACAGCAGTTCACAGAGACTTCAGTCAAGTGAGCTTGTTGTTGAACTGAGTCTTGGGCTTGAACATACTGTTGTGAGACATCAGCAGATGAGTATTGTTCATCGTTAGACAGAGCTTTGTTCTCAAACGAGACGGATGGTTGCACATCATGTTCAAGGTCACAGCAGTTCACAGAGACTTCAGTATGTATACAGCTTTCAGCCACTATGCTAATGAATGATACAGGCAGCAGCTCAAACTCTTCCTGGTCCCTCAAATCGAAACACCCTTGAAACAAAATTAAAAGCCTTTCTACAAGATCCTGCAGTTGATGAAACGTCATAAATACAGCTGTACCTGTGCCTTCCTCAACAGGGATTCCATATATTGATCTGCAGTGAGAATCAAAATAACCAAACCTCCCTGATCGATCTCTGAATACAGCGATACATGAGCCTCCACACAAGAGCAGAGCATCACTCACATCAGCTCTGAGACATTGCAAAGTATTCTCAAGGTTTTCATAGTTTCCTAGAACAGGTATATCTCTGAGAAATCCAAACCTCTGGGGATGTTTCAGGATGTTGTAGCAGCGAGAATGTGTCTCAATTGTGTTTGGTAGCTCGTCAAAATTTAAAAAATTACCCACAAATTTGCCTTTGCTCCGCAGAGCTCGTTTGACACTAGTGTAAACTGCATCACCTTTCTGTGGCCATCTAAATCGAAACCCTGTAACTCATTTTGTTCATTATGGACTGCTAGGAACATTAAGCAATTACAAGTACACTGAAGGTTTCTGGAGTACACATTGTACCTTGCATCGGACTGACAGTGAGACGCTTTGACAGACAGGACGTATGGGTTTTCATCACTCATACCTGATACAGAGTTGGTACTGTTACTGGTGCTCAATGAAGATTGTAGCTTTCTGCGCTGTTTCTGTGATTCGCTTCTCTTTCCTTTCCTTGGCATGGTGATGATGCAATACTGGAAATCAAGCAAATATGTCTGAGTAATGGATAAATATATTGATGTTCACTTATACTTCAAATAGAACACAGATAATGCTGATATGAAGATGTACAGAAAAGTTAAATATTTGATATATAACAAAACAGTAAATGAATTAATGTGAAGTTAATCAATAAATGCTTGTGTACTTGGTATTCCAACGTAGTGAAATCTGGAAATGTCTCTTTCCCTCTTTCTGAATGTGTGTTCACAATTCTCACCTGGGTTTGATGTTCAAGTTTTTCACAGTCAGGTTTTTCAAAGAGTTTTTGGTTTGCATATAGTTTTTGGTGTTTCAAGTATATTCGGGTGGCTTTATTTTTCAAGATGCGTAGCAAGCTTGCATTTGCGTTGGGTGGTTATGCGTTTTGGGTTTTGCGTTTGTGGGGAGAAATGCGTTTGGGTCGCAAGCGAGCAAGCAGCAAGCAGTGCAGCAGCGTTTGGGGGTTTAGCAGCCAGCAGTTTGTTTTTGGTTTGGAAGAGAAAGAATAGAATGGGCGAGAGGTAGAGAAAAGCAAGATAAAAGTTTGAGTGAAAAATGTATATAAAAGGTATGGATAGGACAGGACAGGAAAGGACAGTAAAGGACACACACACACAGACACACACACACACACACACAGAACAGTTAATAACATTATTTAAACAGGAATACAAAATTGCACTTTAAAAATGTTTTGACTAAGCAGTTAATTAAAATAATAATGAAACAATTCTATTATAATAATTTCTAAAATGGTTACTTACTGTACATAGGGGGACAATGTAATAACAAATAAATACAAAATGCATATGGCTGAATTACAATTGTATGAAAAGAACTGCATGTTTGGTTGATAATGCTATCCCAATAAATAAAAAAAATAGTTCTTACATTGATGAAAATAAAGATGTCCAATCTACTGTAGGAAAAAAGACAGCAGTTTTGTTCACATCTCCCTCCAATCAAGCTGTTCATTTAAGCTACGAAACCTTGTTTTTACCTTAACACATTTACATGAACTTCATATGGTGAACTTCAATAAAGTAACTTTATAATTTTGACTAATAGCTAAATATGTCATGTCTCATTATATTTACATTAAAGGCTAAGACAGCAATGTCTATGTAAAAGCTACAGAACATGTAGGATTGTACATTTCAAAATAAAGATATATCTGATTAACATGTTGTGTGTGTGTTACTTGCATAGACAGCCAACCTGACAGCCAACCTCAACCCTATAAATAAATGAAAATAAATTAATATCTACTGTTTGTGATTCCAGCTTGTGCTGGAACAAACCATGGAAGAAAGTCATTGTGTATTTGTATCTGAGTATTACTGAGGTGAAAATGAATATGTGACCCGTGCTGGCAAAACGAGTCGGAACGCACACAGACTAATTTTGAGCAACAGACAAAAAAAGTGAAAAATATTGATTTTGGACGAATTTGAGGTTCACAAAAAGTGAATTAAGCCCTTGTCTAGCGATCCCACTGCTCGCTATTAAAAATCTAAATGTATTATCTAAAATAATCTTTATTTGTACATTTTCTGAGAGGAGTACCTTTTCTCTGCTCGCTTTTTGCGCTGCTGCTGACTGATACGAATCATGCACAAAGCCGCTTCTGCCATTGTGCGATGTCGATAAATATACACATACTGTATTAAGAGTATTCAAGTGTTCTATTAATTCAAACAATTAGGTATGTCTTAAATTAATGTTTGGTCAACTGTTGGGGAAAACTTCTGATGTGTAACATTATAGCAGATCCGTGTAGTACAGTAGGTCTTAATATATAGGCCGTCTGTCTATGCTAATCTGACAATAAAAGAAAAGATCGCAGGTTTTGATTGAACTGCTTTTGTAGTTTTAAAAATCAATTTATTTGTAATAAACACACTAAAGTGATTTTTACATTTGATTATTTGTTCTTCTTGAATGCTTTTGTTTAGATGTAAAATGAAAAAAAAAACGAATGCACTATTGATTTTCTTTCTTATATGTGTTCTACTTTCAGAAAACTTTAACTCGTTTTTTCTCAGAACTTACTTTATTACTATATATCGACTTCAAACGGGTGTAGCTCAGTCATTTTCCAACAAATCATATATATATTTTTGAAGGTATTTTAATTGAGAATTAGAAAATAAAAATAACTCATTTGTGAAAATTTGCTCATTGTGACTTATTTTGCAAGCACAGGTCATATGAATTACCTTCAAAAGAAGGTTGTGGTGACCACTTGGCAGTAGGGAGGAGGAAGAAAGACAGCAAAACCTAAAAAATAAATAACAAAAAAGATCTTCTGTACACAAATGTTATTGTAATGGTAAGTGCTTAATAAAAGAGAGTATTACATTTTGTGAAATGCTGAGATAGCATAGATGCAAATAAAGAGAAGTCAGTTAAAAAGATAACTTACCGCAGAGGATGCAATGATCTGGCAACCAAAGATGCAGAGACATAACAGATTTACAGACAAGCCAAAGGGAGAAAAAGAAGACATCACTTATATGATATAAAGTATTGCATTCAGTAAATTTGTCTGTATTGACATGTATTAGAATAACTTAATTAAATGTTAATTGACTGATCAAAATCTTATGAAAATCTAAAATCTGAATATATAAATTATTGATTTACCACAAAGTTACCAAACAGCAACAAATTAAGGTAAATGCAAGCAAAAACACGTCACGATTTATGTTCTTATAAATACATTTGTACTGTTCTTCATCTCTGCAAATCATTCTGTTGTTAGACAATTTGAAACTAGTGAAGGTAGGTTTTTTGCCGTGATAATTAAATGCAAATACTGAAGATCTGTTAGGCTGTCAATCAAATACTTACACAGCATGAGCAACATCTTGTTTGCACACAAGGAAAAGGGGGAATAGGTCAAATATTACAGGTATGGATGGACAGACATGAGCCTCTATCATAAAAAAAATACCAAGTGGCATTAAGTTTGTCTGCTTTAGTTACTTTTGCAATAAAAACGTGAGCATCATCAACACATGATAATTTATTATATTAATACTATTATATTATATTTTGTTCAAAACTCACTTAAAATGCCATCAACAGTTTGAAATAACTTCTATTTTCGATCTGATTAGCTAAGGAGGAGTATAATAATACAGAATGAGAAAATATTGCATATACACTCAATCAATCAATCAATACAGACTCAAGGTCCAGATTTAAAAAAGACAATAAACAACATATACAACCCATAGGATCTATCGCAAACATAAAGAGTTACAAAATACAGCAGTACCAGTGTCTCCACAGCTTTGACTGATACTGGGTAGTACTAACCCTTATATTTGATAAACCCACAGTCATTTCATTTTTACAAGCATTAAGCCAACAAATAAATCTATGCATAAGATATCGTAACAGTGCTTTAAAAGTGATTGCTCTTACACTTACACTCATTTCACTTGCACTATGCCATCTAGGTATTCTTAGTAAGATTCTCATTGCATCATTATAAGCTACTTGCAGCTTCTGTAGACTAGATGCTCTGTAGTTACACCACAAATGAGCAGTATAAAGTGTTGTACAATATGCTTTAAAAAGTGACACCTTCACCTCATCTGAACAGAAACTAAACTTACATAAAAGCATATTTGCCTGCATATACATCATACGGCGTTGCCTTTCAATGTCCTCATCATCTGTTCATTGATAATATGTCCAAGGTATTTTACTTTTGCACACACAGTGAGACTCTACTTAGACAACATTAAAGACTGGAAAATGTATACTTTTATCCTCCTTATTTCTGCAAATCATAACCACACGCTTATCAAGATTATATAAAATGTCATGTTCAAGACCAAAATCAGAACACAAGTTTAAAAGCTGTTGAAGACCAGCACTGCTAGGACTAAACACCACAAGACCATCTGCATACATAATATGATTCACTAAAGTATATTAGTAAGTGCTGACCAATCCATTTTTGCTGCATTGATATTACTTTCAGTTATAAGACATCGCTATGAGGTAGTCAACATTTATCACAACAGACACAGGTATATGATCAGTTGTTACAGTATTATATAAGATACTCATATACCTCAGCGAGGCATGTGCATCTGCTGTACTAATACAATGTTCCAACCATGATGTAGTGTTCCAAGCCTCACTAACATAGGTATAGCTATCTACAGGCAAACACACTTCACTTGACAAAATTAGATTATCATCTTGACAAAGCTGAACAATATGACTAGAAAATAATGAATTACTGTCTGAAATGTCCACATTAATGTCCTCAATGACATACACACTGGAAATAATAGAACTTTCAATAAAAGAACTGATAAAAGCTAATCTATTTAAACTCATCTTTATTACACTCATAATGGCTATGTCCATTAGCATTGCATTAGAAATATACTTTATTCTAATGAATATACCTGAGATTATTTGAACAACACAGACAAACCATATAGTGTTGCCATCTGCTGTTTATTATTTCCATGTCATAATCAATACATCAATATCTGGATTTTATGCAGCTAAAGCGATTTGTGTGATTCATGACATCCGTAAGGCGGTCGCACACACCACGCCTTTAAAATAATACACATTCACATTTACAGTCTGTAAAAAGGGTTCAAATGTGTATCTAATTATCATCACAAAACTGCAATCACTAGTAACGTTACTCAGAAGAGTTCCTGTTAATGAAGTATCTGGAAAAGAGCTCCTCTATGATCAATGCATTAATACATTAATAAGACAACAATAGATAAAACAAGCACATTGATAACTAGCAGTTATCTGGTCCACTGATGAAGCATGGGCCAAGTCAAGCGAATCATGAATCATCTTACAACAGGCGTCCAATACTGAATTCCGGAAAAGGTGAATAACCAATGACATTTGAGGTAACAATTAAACCAGCACGCCGACCGACAAAAATAAGTGATTGCGCGAGCAGGTGGGGAATGATCATGCGACCGCGAGAGTTTGAAATGAGCTCGCGGGCTCTCCATTTTCCTCGCGTCTAGATCTGTTATCCTCTCGCGGAAGTGATTTCCCGCGCGCGCCAGCATCAGTGGTGCGCTCGCTTATTAATGGCATAGATTTGCCGCCATACCGTCACTTGTGGACTTGTTGCGCGAGGACGCCCTTCGGCGTCGAGTATGAACAAACAGACATAGAGTGTTTATTTAACGCTTCATAATACTCACATCACCTTGCTTTTGGTAAAAATAACACTTATCTCAACACAAATGGGAAGTAAACATATGACAACCCATCAATATTTGTCCAAATTGTGCCCACTTTTGAGCTAAACGTCCTGAAAGATGTTGTTTAATCTCGAACGTAACGTTAACGTTACAGGAGGTAACTTATTTCTCCTGTGTCTGAGGCTCATTTCATAGTAAATTTGGAGTATTGTTCCTGATTATCCATCAAATAACTGACCATCTAGCGCATCAGTTAATGTTTTTGACAAAGGAACAAATTAGACGCAAGACAAAATCCGTTAACGTTAGTCTCCTGCAGTTCCCTCACGAAACGAATTAACATAACACTCAACGGAAATTACCAGAGGTTTTACCAGAAACAAAACATATTCGAATAAATAAGTTTAACTACTTTAAATGAATTGACCCACACGTATTTTGTTAATCATTAATTGAAAAATTACCTCAGAAATCGTTCAGCGCTCACCTGAAGGAAGAACCGCCGGACCGGATGAATCCAGAATGATTGACAGCTCATTAGTTATGCAGGGTTCTAGTGTCTCATTGGCCAGCTGATATAGTCGATTACCGTTTAAATACTAAAATATATAATTCCTTAAAAATGAAATAATGAACAACAATATGGCGTAAATAAATCACAAATAGTTTATTAGTAATGTATAACGGTAATTGTACAATTTAACAATGTAATTATGGTTAGAATATTTTTATTCATATTTATCTGTTTGTGAAAGATCGGTTGCATAAATAACTGTCTATAAGCAGCCCATGTATATTTTTACGATTTATTTTGTATCAATTATCAGATAAAACAAATCTTTAAATTAGTGGTGTATTAGTTGTATCCTTTTACAGCCCGTTTTTTTTCTCCATTTCAAAATATGTTTGATGCAAAGTAACTGTAAAATATGAAAATATGTTGTGAAAATAGAAAAAAACTGATGTATGTGCACAACTGAGAAATGGATGAAGATCGATGTCTCACAAGATAAATATTTAATAAAAAATAATAATAATTTAATAGGCTACACACATTTTTGGAAATAATTATTTGTACATTTACATAATTGGTAATAGGAAAAGACATTCACCAAACCCAAACATACTTAAGTTTCAAATGCACTGGCTCGGTTACCATTTATAGTATAGTAATAATAGCAGTGTAGATTGTTTTGCAGTCGAAGTGATATTATAAATCCTGTAAACATAGAAGGCAATATTTGGATTTCTCCGGTTATCTGCACTGGCGTTTAGCACAACCAGAAGAATCAATGCACACACTCGCTAGACCGGAAATCTCAGATGGTGGAGATATGCAACTAGCCCATTGGGGCGGGACAACCGGATGATTTGATTTCCTAAGCAAAGTTTCAGCAGTCGCATTGCTTCTAATTAATCACGTGCTGAAGAGCTGATAACGGTTTTCTTATTTGTAGAGGTTTAAAATTAAATTACTCTGCAATACTTCTTCAATTCATTTTATTAAAGCAATACATCACTAAAAATACCAACAATGAGTAAATTAATCAGTCAATAAGGGTTAGATTTTACTGGGAAAAAAATAGTCAATTTCAATACATCCATTATTATAATAGTTAAAACAGTTAATAAAAAATGTGAATACAGGCATTATAATAAGAAATATATAACAATAAATATGAAATTGTTTATAATGCATACATAGTTTACAAATAAATAAATTCCTTAAAAATAACTTTCTAAATAATACATTATAATAGGTCATAAATTCATTTTAATAAATACATTAAATTAATAAAAATGTAAAAACATCCAGGAGGCATCCAATGTACTGTAGAAAAACAAACAAGACAAATTAGCTTTGTTGGCTGCATGATTATCACATTAACACTAGCAAGCTTATCTTACATACAAAATTTAGGTGAATTAATCTTGACTGGGAATACATAAGGAATACACTCAAAATATTCAGTGTTGAGGGATTTCTGGACCAGCATTGAGAAACAAATCCTCACCTGTAATGTCCTCACCTGTGTGTCATTTTCCAGGTATAAGTGGCCAGGATGACCAGAGGACAGGTGCCCATTCTGGATCTGCAGATTAAATGCGGTTCCACAGTATAAGATATTTCACTGGCGTGATATTTCACAGTACAAGATATTACAATCTGCTGGCAGACACCGTGCTGCGTTGTCACGGGAACATGCCAGCTGATGATAGTGAGGAAATTACATCGCTCCCTTCGCCAAGTGCATTTAAAACAACTACATAATGGCATGCACGTGCCCTGCTCACTCCAAAGTCTCCACTCCATTGGGATAGGGATCACTTCCATTTGGAATTTGTCCGAGAACCGAACGGTACCGATACGCATACCGAGCCATCCCTAATCCATACTTATTCATTTTAATAATCTTTATTTATCTGATTTTACATATGGCCTGAGAAAATCATGTCTATTATTTTGGCTTGTGAGATCAAGATCGAGCTGCCCACACAAACATTCAGGAGGACAAAAAACTTGTCGTCAACGCTGCTCAGCGACTTTCATTAATAAAATAGCTTAGATACTGGATCGCTAAATTATATTAATCAGCAAAGAGGGGGTAAAATTACTGTTTAAATAACTAAACTCAAATCTTCATTATAGTGACACGCAGACGGGCTAATTCACACATGCAACTGTCACCTTTCTCTCTCTGTCTCACCACACTATTTCAGCTCTGTCTGAAGCGGGCAGAATGCTAGAGATAACGAACTTGCCTTCACGTCAATGTCGTACATTCAAATTGTTTATTTCACAATGAGAACAGGTTGGCTAGCTGTGCATTATCCCTTATGCATACTCTTTAACTTCTACTTTTTACGGCAATATTTAAATGACACCCTGGTCATTCTTGGCGCACCCAAAATGGTCCCACACTATATACTTCAGACATTCTCTGGTGGAAATAAAGGATCGCTGTTTGGTTCCTCTGTCATAGTTAATCTAATGCATGTAGTAGCGTCCGTGTCTCTGATAAGCACATAATTTTAAACTGGTGCACCGCCGCTAGTGTAACTTTGTTTTCATTTTGCACAAGCTTCAACAGTTCCGTTCAACAGAAATACTCGATGTAGAGGAGTTTAAATTATTAATTAACCGTGATGTTTTCAAGCGCGGTTAGGAGTAAAACTGGTTAATCGCTGCATCCCTAGTGTGACATGCAGTGATCTTATAGGATTGTTAAAATCGTGCAGTGTGTTTTGGGCTTAAGGCCACTAGTATTTTCACCAGATAAAAAAAAGTTAGTAATTAGCTCATTTGGAGAGAGATCCATGAATTGAACTAATGAGCTGATGATCTCAATCAGATGTGTTAAATAAGGGAGACATGCAAAATGTGCAGAGCAAGGGTCCCCTATGGCTGGAATTGAAAACCGTTGCTGTAGAGTGTCAGTAGGACATATCAGTTTACATTTCCAAACATTAATTTAGCCATTAATTGTAATAATCCAGTGAGATTTTTGTGCTCCACACATAGATCTGATCTGATCATTATCCAGTCTGTCTGGAATGACTTAAATAGAACAAACTGAGACAGGCTAAATCCAGAAGAACTGAGTCTCTGAGACGCTTCAAGAAACTTCTCTCTAAAGCTCCTGAGAAACTCTGCTCAAGTGCACCGAGGGCAAGGGCAAAAGCTGCTTTAAACGCAAAGGATGCTCACACCAAATGTTGATTTAATTTAGTTAATAGAAGTTAATTGATAAAGAAAATCTATTTATGACAGCATCCTTATTTTACAGCATTTTACACAAGTGCCTAAAACTTTAACAGAACTGTAGCTTTGCAGGTAGCTTTATTGAAGCATCTTGGAGATGTTGCGATAGTTCTTCTGGATTTAGTCTGTCTCAGTTTGTTCTGTTTCTTCATGTCATTTCAGACAAATTTAGAAATGTAAAGTGACATTTCCTACTGACACTACAGCAAAATATAGAAATAACTGATTTTAAACCATTTTTGCCTGGTGAAAATACTAGTAGCCTAAGAATACAATGTTTCCATAACTTGGTAAACCAACTAGCACTTAAACTGAAACTTCTGCATATTCAGGGACATGTCCTTAAAATAAAATGTCTGGATTCACCTAAAAGTGAGGAATCGCTGAATCTATTTCAGGATGGGGCATCCCTAGATCCCGGTCAGACTGGGGAATCTCCTGATCCACTTACAGCTGCGGCACCCCTCGATCCCGGTCAGACTGGTTAATCCCTAGATGGAGACATTGAATCCCTGGACCCAGCTGAGAGCATGGAATTCCTCAATCCAATCGACTAATGCGGATTACACTTTGGAAAAAAACATTGGTTCAGTTTTTTTTTTTTATTACTGTTTTCCCATGTTTTGTTTTTTTACTTTTCTGTAATTTAATCTAAATAACTTCAACCTTCTTATGTTTCTATAAGTAATGTTCAACTTAATATTGTGTAATGTTTAATAATTTTGTCCATGGTTTAAATAAATGTTTAATTTCTTATTTGTTCTTCTTGAAAACACTTTAATACTTTGCATGATTGCAGATGATGTATTTGTGTAATTCTTAGTTCTAAATGATAAGTTCCTAATTGCGTTGCACAATTACGAAGTCTGATAATTTCATACTTCCCCACCACACATACATTTATAGAGAAAGCCTTAATGCTGTAGTAATCTAAAGTATTGAGTTAAAATATTAAAGCTACAGACAGGCCAAAAATAACAATGAATGTTGTGGTCGATTTACCTCAGAAGTCGGATGTCAAGGCAGGAAATAACATCACATCCAAGTGGGCTGCATTCCACTAGAGAAGTCAGACAAACAGGTATGTGTTAGACTTGAAGCAGCGCTGTGCAGACCGATCGGTGTATGTAGGGGTACTCAAGTTCAGAGGCCAAGGGGGCTGCATTTAATTACATTAAATGTGAAGGGTCATAAATCAAAATTTGCATCATCAGACTTTAAGGCTATATTCTCAGATTTACTAATTTAGAATTTTTTTTTTAAGAGTAAAAAGTTTGTTTTGCTATACTGATGCTAAAACTAAAAACATTCTTGAGCAAATATATTTCACAAATGTATTTAGAAAATAAATGTTCTTTCTTCATTATATTAACTAGATTGTATCAATATTGTATTTTTTAAATGGATATCCCCGTTCTCCCACCATGATTCATGATGGAGTAGAATTATGTTAAGATAAAAATTGAGTACAATTAATGCAGACGGGCCCAATGCCTGGGCCTGTTGAGTACCCACAGCTATAGAGAGCAGACGGCTGTGCATGCTTTCGAATCGCTCATCAATGTGCAGCGCTGCTTCAAGTCGAACATGCCTAATGTATTTGAGTTGACTCGTGTAGTATTAGCATTGTTAGCTAAAACAAAGCATTGCACCGCATTTTGAAACTGCAGACACATACACCATAGCAACATGTTCGCAGATAGAGGTTGGGCAAGAATGAGTGTATGACTCAATAATGGCATGGGAATATAAAAGAAGCTTTATAATAAACTAAATTATATTATTTATAGCCTTCACTTACGTTTCACGTCGGGAGCAGCCATCTTGAATTTTCAACTTCGTGTTGAGTGAAGCGGACAGAGTTCCGAGAAGAAACCCCGACCTGCTGCGTGTGCGTTCCGTTTGAAAAAAAAAAAACACATGGAACTTTGAATATCCTACCTCCGATGAGAAAAATTACATGCAGCATAAATCCAGTATTTCCCAACCAGGGTTACTTGTAAAGTCCGTGATCCGTATAGAACAGCACGATTCGGCACGCATGTGATTCACCGTACATCAGATCTTAAAGGGACAGTAGCCCATAAATACCTGCCGAGGGATCCTCAAATCTGGACCATTCCTGTAGAGTTTTCCCCTAACCCTAATCAAACACACCCGAGCATGCTAATCAGAGTCTCCAAGATCATAAGAAAATCACAGATATGTGAGTTTGATCAGGGTTGGAGCTAAACTCTGCAGCAGATTGACCCTCCGGGGAAAGATTTGAGGAACCCTGGTCTATATGGTGTTAATCGAATAAGAATATACAGCTTTAACAAAGATTAATCTTTTTTTTTAGAGATTAATTAACAAAGTAGTAGTAGTTTTTACTGTGTCATCCAAGTTTTACTTCATCCTCATGTAGCAGTCCAGGGTTGGGTAGTCTGTGGTGCCTGAAGCAGCAGTATTTGTGTAGGGAGCAACAATTTATTTCACACATTTGAAGTGTGCCATGACTGAAAAGACGTTGGGAAACACTGAATAAATCTATAATCAATATTTAACATGAAACAAGTTAATTGTTATAAGAAAAATATATTAATCTACCATTATTAACCTTATATATATATATATATATATATATAGTGTTGTGGAATAAACAAGATTCAGACTCTAAATTAAATTATATGAAAGGGCCTTCGCACCCGGGCTCACCGCCATTACATGGCCATAGTAAAATAGTAAAATAGAGATCAGCGGGCATTATCTATCTATCTATCTATCTATCGATCTATCTATCTATCTATCTATCTATCTATCTATCTATCTATCTATCTATCTATAATCTGAATCTATCAATCTATCTATCTATCAATCTATCAATCTATCTATCTATCTATCTATCTATCTATCTATCTATCTATCTATCTATCTATCTATCTATAATCTGAATCTATCTATCTATCTATCTATCTATCTATCTATCTATCTATCTATCTATCTATCTATCTATATCAACTATCTATTTATAATCTGAATCTATCTATCTATCTATCTATCTATCTATCTATCTATCTATCTATCTATCTATCTATCTATCTATCTATCTATAATCGGAATCAATCAATCTATCTATCTATCTATCTATCTATCTATCTATCTATCTATCTATCTATCTATCTATCTATCTATCTATCTATCTATCTATCTATCATCTGAATCTATCTATCTATCTATCTATCTATCTATCTATCTATCTATCTATCTATCTATCTATCTATCTATCTATCTATCTATCACCTGAATCTATCTATTTATCAACTATCTGTCTATCTATAATCTGAATATATCTATCTACTGACTCTATCTATCTGTCTATCTATCTATCTATCTATCTATCTATCTATCTATCTATCTATCTAGTCTATCTGTCTATCTATCTATCTATCTATCTATCTATCTATCTATCTATCTATCTATCTATCTATAATCTGAATCAATCTATCTATCTATCTATCTATCTATCTATCTATCTATCTATCTATCTATCTATCTATCTATCTATCTATAATCTGAATCTATCTATCTATCTATCTATCTATCTATCTATCTATCTATCTATCTATCTATCTATCTATCTATCTATCTATCTATCTATCTATAATCTGAATCAATCTATCTATCTATCTATCTATCTATCTATCTATCTATCTATCTATCTATCTATCTATCTATCTATCTATCTATCTATCTGAATCTATCTATCTATCTATCTATCTATCTATCTATCTATCTATCTATCTATCTATCTATCTATCTATAATCTGAATCTATCTATCTATCTATCTATCTATCTATCTATCTATCTATCTATCTATCTATCTATCTATCTATCTATCTATCTATCTATAATCTGAATCAATCTATCTATCTATCTATCTATCTATCTATCTATCTATCTATCTATCTATCTATCTATCTATCTATCTATCTATCTATCTATATATCTGAATCTATCTATCTATCTATCTATCTATCTATCTATCTATCTATCTATCTATCTATCTATCTATCTATCTATCTATCTATCTATAACCTGAATCTATCTATTTATCAACTATCTGTCTATCTATAATCTGAATATATCTATCTACTGACTCTATCTATCTGTCTATCTATCTATCTATCTATCTATCTATCTATCTATCTATCTATCTATCTATCTATCTATCTATCTATCTATCTATCTATCTATCTATCTATCTGTCTATCTAATCTAACTATCTATCTATAATCTAAATCTATCTATCTATCTATCTATCTATCTATCTATCTATCTATCTATCTATCTATCTATCTATCTATTTTATATAAACTTCGTACTTCAAACTGCTAGCTTTTAAAACTAAGTCTATAATACGTCAGACTTTCTCAAGCCAACTTCAAAGTTTGTTCACAAACTTTTTTAACTAGTTAAGTTGGCTTGTGAAAGCCAACTTACTGAAATCCTATTTAAACTTCTTATTAAGTTGGCTTGGGAAAGCCAACTTACTGATATTCTATTTAAACTTATTATTATTCTTACGAGACTAAATTTGCAACTGCTACTCCTCCTAGAGCTTTAACTCTACAAACTCGAAACTCGCAACATATCTCCGAACTATTCTGACTCGAGTTGCTATATCTTTTCTAAGCGATCAGGTTTATGCTAATCGTACAATTAGCGAAAAACCGCGCAAAAAAACGCATTGACAATGCATGGCGGCAAACTTCGACGGGTTGTAGCGCAGAGCGAGAATTTCGTAGAAACTTGTGAATCACAACATTTGAAGAGGCTATCAAGCTGAGCGAGATCATACCCCGCAGTGGGGTATAAGTTTTACCCCTGGGGCGCAAGAGCCCCCCAAAATTGTCCCATAGACTTACATGGTGAGGGGACGGCCCATGAAATAGCATATAGGTTGAAACTACAATGGTTTAACTACAAATAAACTACAAATAGCATATAGGTTTAAACTACAACATCTATGCTAGCAACATGCTAGTCACTTGCTAATCATGCTGGCAACATGCTAGCAACATGCTAATCATGCTAAAATCATGCTAGCAACATGCTAATTATGCTAAAAACATACTAGCAACATGCTAATCATGCTAAAAACATGCTAGCAAACATGCTAATTATGCTAAAAACATGCTAGCAACCGTGCTAATTATGCTAAAAACATGCTAGCAACATGCTAATCATGCTAAAATCATGCTAGAAACATGCTAGCAACATGCTAATCATGCTAGCAACATGCTAGCAACATGCTAATCATGCTAAAAAACATGCTAGCAACATGCTAATCACGCTAGCAACATGCTAGCAACATGCTAATCATGCTAAAATCATGCTAGCAACATGCTAATCACGCTAGCAACATGTTAGCAACATGCTAATCATGCTAAAATCATGCTAGCAACATGCTAGCGACATGCTAATCACGCTAGCAACATGCTAGCAACATGCTAATCATAATAAAATCATGCTAGCAACATGCTAATCACGCTAGCAACATGCTAGCAACATGCTAATCATGCTAAAATCATGCTAGCAACATGCTAGCAACATGCTAATCATGCTATCAACATGCTAGCAACATGCTAATCATGCTAAAATCATGCTAGAAACATGCTAGCAACATGCTAATCATGCTAGCAACATGCTAACAACATGCTAATCACACTAGCAACATGCTAGCAACATGCTAATCATGTTAAAATCATGCTAGCAACATGCTAGCAACATGCTAATCTTGCTAGCAACATGCTAGCAACATGCTAGCAACATGCTAATCATGCTAAAAACATGCTAACAACATGCTAATCACGCTAGCAAACATGCTAATCATGCTAAAATCATGCTAGCAACATGCTAGCAACATGCTAATCACGCTAGCAACATGTTAGCAACATGCTAGCAACATGCTAATCATGCTAAAATCATGCTAGCAACATGCTAGCAACATGCTAATCATGCTAAAATCATGCTAGCAACATGCTAATCACGCTAGTAACATGCTAGCAACATGCTAGCAAAATGCTAATCATGCTAAAAACATGCTAGCAACATGCTAATCACGCTAGCAACATGCTAGCAACATGCTAATCATGATAAAATCATGCTAGCAACATGCTAGCAACATGCTAATCACGCTAGCAACATGCTAGCAACATGATAATCATGCTAAAATCATGCTAGCAACATGCTAATCACGCTAGCAACATGCTAGCAACATGCTAATCATGCTAAAAACATGCTAGCAACATGCTAATCACGTTAGCAACATGCTAATCATGTTAAAATCATGCTAGCAACATGCTAGCAACATGCTAATCACGCTAGCAACATGCTAGCAACATGCTAATCATGTTAGCGACATGCTAGCAACATGCTAATAATGCTAAAATCATGCTAGCAACATGCTAATCAAGCTAGTAAACATGCTAATCATGCTAAAATCATGCTAGCAACATGCTAGCAACATGCTAATGATGCTAGCAACATGCTAGTCACATGCTAATCATGCTAGCAACATGCTAATCATGCTAGCAAAATGCTAGTCACATGCTAATCACATTAGCAACATGCTAATCACGCTAGCAACATGCTAAAATCACGCTAGCAACATGCTAGCAACATGCTTATCACGCTTGCAACATGCTAGCAACATGCTAATCATGCTAAAATCATGCTAGCAACATGCTAATCATGCTAGCAACATGCTAAAAACATGCTAATCACGCTAGCAACATGCTAGCAACATGCTAATCATGATAAAATCATGCTAGCATCATGCTAGCAACATGCTAGCAACATGCTAATGATGCTAGCAACATGCTAGTCACATGTTAATCATGCTAAAATCATGCTAGCAACATGCTAATCATGCTAGCCTAACTTATTCGCTACTTTTAAAACTTAAACTTTTAAAACTATTAAAACTTAAACTTTTAAAACTATTAAAACTTAAACTTTTAAAACTTAAACTTATAAAACTAATAAAACTTAAACTTTTAAAACTTGAACTTTTTTAACTATTAAAACTTAAACTTTTAAAACTTATAAAACTTTTAAAACTTAAACTTTCCAAACTTTTTAACTTTCTGGTCCGGCTTTCGCAAGCCAACTTAAAGTTTGTTCACAAACTTTTTTATCTAGTTATTATTATTCTTCTGAGACTAAATTTGCAATTCTATCTCCTCCTAGAGCTTTAACTCTACAGACTCCAAACTCAGCCCAGGTCTTCAGACTGTTCTGACTCGATATGCTATATCTTTTCTAACGGATCAGACTTATGATTTTCATAAAACTGAAGATTAAAGATGATAAAAATCCCATAGACTTACACTGACGGAGTGTTCAGATGAGCCAAGACAATTCAAACTCACAATTCAAACTTTATTTAAAATTCAAATCTAAACAGACTGAAGCCCATTAGACTCAATCAGACTTCCCTTTTATGTACTATTTCTATTAGCTACATGCTAACAAATGCTAATCATGCTAAAATAATGCTAGCAACATGCCAATCATGCTAACAACATGCTAGCAACATGCTAATCATTCTAAATTCATGCTAGCAACAGGCTAGCAACATGCTAGCAACATGCTAATTATGCTAGCAACATGCTAACAACATGCTAATCATGCTAGCAAACATGCTAATCATGCTAAAATCATGTTAGCAACATGCTAATCATGTTAAAATCATGTTAGCAACATGCTAGCAACATGCTAATCATGCTAAAATCATGCTAACAACATGCTAATCATGCTAAAATAATGTTAGCAACATGCTAACAACATGCTAATAATGCTAAAATCATGCTAGCAACATGCTAATCATGCTACCAACATGCTAGCAAACATGCTAATTATGCTAAAATCATGCTAGCAACATGCTAATCATGCTAAAATCATGCTAGCGACATGCTAATCATGCTAGCGAACATGCTAATCATGCTAAAATCATGCTAGCGACATGCTAGTAACATGCTAGCAACATGCTAATAATTAAAATCATGCTAGCAACATGCTAGCAATATGCTAATTATGCTAAAATCTTGCTAGCAACATGCTAGCAAACATGCTAATCATGCTAAAATCATGCTAGCAACATGCTAATCATGCTAAAATCATGCTAGCAACATGCTAGCAACATGCTAATAATGCTAAAATCATGCTAGCAACATGCTAATCATGCTAGCAACATGCTAATTATGCTAAAATCTTGCTAGCAACATGCTAGCAAACATGCTAATCATGCTAAAATCATGCTAGCAACATGCTAATAATGCTAAAATCACGCTAGCAACATGCTAACAACATGCTAGCAAAATGCTAGCAACATGCTAATCATGCTAGCAAAATGCTAGCAACATGCTAATCATGCTAAAATCATGCTAGCAACATGCTAATCATGCTAGCAACATGCTAGCAACATGCTAATTATGCTAAAATATTGCTAGCAACATGCTAGCAAACATGCTAATCATGCTAAAATCATGCTAGCAACATGCTAATCATGCTAAAATCACGCTAGCAACATGCTAGCAACATGCTAATCATGCTAGCAAAATGCTAGCAACATGCTAATCTTGCTAGCAAAATGCTAGCAACATGCTAATCATGCTAAAATCATGCTAGCAACATGCTAATTATGCTAAAATCTTGCTAGCAACATGCTAGCAAACATGCTAATCATGCTAAAATCATGCTAGCAACATGCTAATAATGCTAAAATCAGGCTAGCAACATGCTAGCAACATGCTAATCATGCTAGCAAAATGCTAGCAACATGCTAATCATAATAGCAAAATGCTAAAATCACGCTAGCAACATGCTAGCAACATGCTAATCATGCTAGCAAAATGCTAGCAACATGCTAATCATGCTAGCAACATGCTAATCATGCTAAAATCATGCTAGCAACATGCTAATCATGCTAGCAACATGCTAGCAACATGCTAATTATGCTAAAATCTTGCTAGCAACATGTTAATCATGCTAAAATCAGGCTAGCAACATGCTAGCAACATGCTAATCATGCTAGCAAAATGCTAGCAACATGCTAATCATGCTAGCAAAATGCTAATAATGCTAAAATCATGTTAGCGACATGCTAATAATGCTAGCGACATGCTAGCAACATGCTAATCATGCTAAAATCATGCTAGCAAACATGCTAGCAACATGCTAATAATGCTAAAATCATGCTAGCGACATGCTAATCATGCTAGCAACATGCTAGCAACATGTTAATTATGCTAAAATCTTGCTAGCAACATGCTAGCAAACATGCTAATCATGCTAAAATCACGCTAGCGACATGCTAATCATGCTAAAAACATGCTAGCAACATGTTATCAACATGCTAATCATGCTAGAATCATGCTAGCAAAATGCTAATAATGCTAGCAACATGCTAATCATGCTAGCCTAACTTATTCGCTAATTTTAAAACTTTTAAACTATTACAACTTAAACTTTTAAAACTTAAACTTATAAAACTAATAAAACTTAAACTTTTAAAACTTAAACTTTTTTAACTATTAAAACTTAAACTTTTAAAACTTTCCAAACTTTTAAAACTTTCCAAACTTTTTTAAACTTTCTGGTCCGGCTTTCACAAGCCAACTTAAAGTTTGTTCACAAACTTTTTTATCTAGTTATTATTATTATTCTTCTGAGACTAAATTTGCAATTCTATCTCCTCCTAGAGCTTTAACTCTACAGACTCCAAACTCAGCACAGGTCTTCAGACTGTTCTGACTCGATATGCTATATCTTTTCTAACTGATCAGACTTATGATTTTCATAAAACTGAAGATTAAAGATGATAAAAATCCCATAGACTTACACTGACGGAGTGTTCAGATGAGCCAAGACAATTCAAACTCACAATTCAAACTTTATTTAAAATTCAAATCTAAACAGACTGAAGCCCATTAGACTCAATCAGACTTCCCTTTTATGTACTATTTCTATTAGCTACATGCTAACAAATGCTAATCATGCTAAAATCATGCTAGCAACATGCTAGCAACATGCTAATCACGCTAGCAACATGCTAGCAACATGCTAATCATGCTAAAATCATGCTAGCAACATGCTAATCATGCTAGCAACATGCTAAAAACATGCTAATCACGCTAGCAACATGCTAGCAACATGCTAATCATGATAAAATCATGCTAGCATCATGCTAGCAACATGCTAGCAACATGCTAATGATGCTAGCAACATGCTAGTCACATGTTAATCATGCTAAAATCATGCTAGCAACATGCTAATCATGCTAGCCTAACTTATTCGCTACTTTTAAAACTTAAACTTTTAAAACTATTAAAACTTAAACTTTTAAAACTATTAAAACTTAAACTTTTAAAACTTAAACTTATAAAACTAATAAAACTTAAACTTTTAAAACTTGAACTTTTTTAACTATTAAAACTTAAACTTTTAAAACTTATAAAACTTTTAAAACTTAAACTTTCCAAACTTTTTAACTTTCTGGTCCGGCTTTCGCAAGCCAACTTAAAGTTTGTTCACAAACTTTTTTATCTAGTTATTATTATTCTTCTGAGACTAAATTTGCAATTCTATCTCCTCCTAGAGCTTTAACTCTACAGACTCCAAACTCAGCCCAGGTCTTCAGACTGTTCTGACTCGATATGCTATATCTTTTCTAACGGATCAGACTTATGATTTTCATAAAACTGAAGATTAAAGATGATAAAAATCCCATAGACTTACACTGACGGAGTGTTCAGATGAGCCAAGACAATTCAAACTCACAATTCAAACTTTATTTAAAATTCAAATCTAAACAGACTGAAGCCCATTAGACTCAATCAGACTTCCCTTTTATGTACTATTTCTATTAGCTACATGCTAACAAATGCTAATCATGCTAAAATAATGCTAGCAACATGCCAATCATGCTAACAACATGCTAGCAACATGCTAATCATTCTAAATTCATGCTAGCAACAGGCTAGCAACATGCTAGCAACATGCTAATTATGCTAGCAACATGCTAACAACATGCTAATCATGCTAGCAAACATGCTAATCATGCTAAAATCATGTTAGCAACATGCTAATCATGTTAAAATCATGTTAGCAACATGCTAGCAACATGCTAATCATGCTAAAATCATGCTAACAACATGCTAATCATGCTAAAATAATGTTAGCAACATGCTAACAACATGCTAATAATGCTAAAATCATGCTAGCAACATGCTAATCATGCTACCAACATGCTAGCAAACATGCTAATTATGCTAAAATCATGCTAGCAACATGCTAATCATGCTAAAATCATGCTAGCGACATGCTAATCATGCTAGCGAACATGCTAATCATGCTAAAATCATGCTAGCGACATGCTAGTAACATGCTAGCAACATGCTAATAATTAAAATCATGCTAGCAACATGCTAGCAATATGCTAATTATGCTAAAATCTTGCTAGCAACATGCTAGCAAACATGCTAATCATGCTAAAATCATGCTAGCAACATGCTAATCATGCTAAAATCATGCTAGCAACATGCTAGCAACATGCTAATAATGCTAAAATCATGCTAGCAACATGCTAATCATGCTAGCAACATGCTAATTATGCTAAAATCTTGCTAGCAACATGCTAGCAAACATGCTAATCATGCTAAAATCATGCTAGCAACATGCTAATAATGCTAAAATCACGCTAGCAACATGCTAACAACATGCTAGCAAAATGCTAGCAACATGCTAATCATGCTAGCAAAATGCTAGCAACATGCTAATCATGCTAAAATCATGCTAGCAACATGCTAATCATGCTAGCAACATGCTAGCAACATGCTAATTATGCTAAAATATTGCTAGCAACATGCTAGCAAACATGCTAATCATGCTAAAATCATGCTAGCAACATGCTAATCATGCTAAAATCACGCTAGCAACATGCTAGCAACATGCTAATCATGCTAGCAAAATGCTAGCAACATGCTAATCTTGCTAGCAAAATGCTAGCAACATGCTAATCATGCTAAAATCATGCTAGCAACATGCTAATTATGCTAAAATCTTGCTAGCAACATGCTAGCAAACATGCTAATCATGCTAAAATCATGCTAGCAACATGCTAATAATGCTAAAATCAGGCTAGCAACATGCTAGCAACATGCTAATCATGCTAGCAAAATGCTAGCAACATGCTAATCATAATAGCAAAATGCTAAAATCACGCTAGCAACATGCTAGCAACATGCTAATCATGCTAGCAAAATGCTAGCAACATGCTAATCATGCTAGCAACATGCTAATCATGCTAAAATCATGCTAGCAACATGCTAATCATGCTAGCAACATGCTAGCAACATGCTAATTATGCTAAAATCTTGCTAGCAACATGTTAATCATGCTAAAATCAGGCTAGCAACATGCTAGCAACATGCTAATCATGCTAGCAAAATGCTAGCAACATGCTAATCATGCTAGCAAAATGCTAATAATGCTAAAATCATGTTAGCGACATGCTAATAATGCTAGCGACATGCTAGCAACATGCTAATCATGCTAAAATCATGCTAGCAAACATGCTAGCAACATGCTAATAATGCTAAAATCATGCTAGCGACATGCTAATCATGCTAGCAACATGCTAGCAACATGTTAATTATGCTAAAATCTTGCTAGCAACATGCTAGCAAACATGCTAATCATGCTAAAATCACGCTAGCGACATGCTAATCATGCTAAAAACATGCTAGCAACATGTTATCAACATGCTAATCATGCTAGAATCATGCTAGCAAAATGCTAATAATGCTAGCAACATGCTAATCATGCTAGCCTAACTTATTCGCTAATTTTAAAACTTTTAAACTATTACAACTTAAACTTTTAAAACTTAAACTTATAAAACTAATAAAACTTAAACTTTTAAAACTTAAACTTTTTTAACTATTAAAACTTAAACTTTTAAAACTTTCCAAACTTTTAAAACTTTCCAAACTTTTTTAAACTTTCTGGTCCGGCTTTCACAAGCCAACTTAAAGTTTGTTCACAAACTTTTTTATCTAGTTATTATTATTATTCTTCTGAGACTAAATTTGCAATTCTATCTCCTCCTAGAGCTTTAACTCTACAGACTCCAAACTCAGCACAGGTCTTCAGACTGTTCTGACTCGATATGCTATATCTTTTCTAACTGATCAGACTTATGATTTTCATAAAACTGAAGATTAAAGATGATAAAAATCCCATAGACTTACACTGACGGAGTGTTCAGATGAGCCAAGACAATTCAAACTCACAATTCAAACTTTATTTAAAATTCAAATCTAAACAGACTGAAGCCCATTAGACTCAATCAGACTTCCCTTTTATGTACTATTTCTATTAGCTACATGCTAACAAATGCTAATCATGCTAAAATCATGCTAGCAACATGCTAGCAACATGCTAATCACGCTAGCAACATGCTAGCAACATGCTAATCATGCTAAAATCATGTTAGCAAAATGCTAATCACGTTAGCAACATGCTAGTAACATGCTAGCAACATGCTAATCATGCTAAAAACAAGCTAGCAACATGCTAATTACGCTAGCAACATGCTAGCAACATGCTCATAATGCTAAAATCATGCTAGCAACATGCTAGCATCATGCTAGCAACATGCTAACAACATGCTAATCATGCTAGCAACATGCTAGCAACATGCTAATCATGCTAGCAACATGCTAACAACATGCTAATCACGCTAGCAACATGCTAGCAACATGCTAATCATGTTAAAATCATGCTAGCAAAATGCTAATTTTGCTAGCAACATGCTAGCAACATGCTAATCATGCTAAAAACATGCTAGCAACATGCTAATCATAATAAAATCATGCTAGCAAAATGCTAATCACGCTAGCAACATGCTAGCAAAATGCTAATCATGCTAAAATCATGCTAGCAACATGCTAGCAACATGCTAATCATGCTAGCAACATGCTAGCAACATGCTAATCAGGCTAGCAACATGCTAGCAACATGCTAATAATGCTAAAATCATGCTAGAAACATGCTAGCAACATGCTAATCATGCTAGCAACATGCTAGCAACATGCTAAACATGCTAGCAACATGCTAATCACGCTAGCAACATGCTAGCAACATGCTAATCATAATAAAATCATGCTAGCAACATGCTAATCACGTTAGCAACATGTTAGCAACATGCTAATCATGCTAAAATCATGCTAGCAACATGCTAGCAACATGCTAATCATGCTAAAATCATGCTAGAAACATGCTAGCAACATGCTAATCATGCTAGCAACATGCTAATCACGCTACCAACATGCTAGCAACATGCTAATCATGTTAAAATCATCCTAGCAACATGCTAGCAACATGCTAATCTTGCTAGCAACATGCTAGCAACATGGTAGCAACATGCTAATCATGCTAAAAACATGCTAGCAACATGCTAATCACGCTAGCAAACATGCTAATCATGCTAAAATCATGCTAGCAACATGCTAGCAACATGCTAATCACGCTAGCAACATGCTAGCAACATGCTAATCATGCTAGCAACATTTCAGCAACATGCTAATCACGCTAGCAACATGTTAGCAACATGCTAGCAAAATGCTAATCATGCTAAAAACATGCTAGCAACATGCTAATCACGCTAGCAACATGCTAGCAACATGCTAATCATGCTAAAATCATGCTAGCAACATGCTAGCAACATGCTAATCACGCTAAGAACATGCTAGCAACATGCTAATCATGCTACAATCATGCTAGTAACATGCTAATCACGCTAGCAACATGCTAGCAAAATGCTAATCATGCTAAAAATATGCTAGCAACATGCTAATCACGCTAGCAACATGCTAGCAACATGCTAATCATGATAAAATCATGCTAGCAACATGCTAGCAACATGCTAATCATTTTAAAATCATGCTAGCAACATGCTAATCACGCTAGCAACATGCTAGCAACATGCTAGCATCATGCTAAGAACATGCTAGCAACATGCTATTCACGCTAGCAACATGCTAGCAACATGCTAATCATGCTAAAATCATGCTAGCAACATGCTACCAACATGCTAATCATGCTAAAACATGCTAGCAACATGCTAATTATGCTAAAAACACGCTAGCAACATGCTAATCATGCTAAAATCATGCTAGCAACATGCTAATTATGCTAGCAAAATGTTAGCAACATGCTAATCATGCTAAAATCACGCTAGCAAAATGCTAGCAACATGCTAATCATGCTAAAATCATGCTAGCAACATGCTAATTATGCTAGCAAAATGCTAGCAACATGCTAATCATGCTAAAATCAAGCTAGCAAAATGCTAGCAACATGCTAGTCATGTTAAAATCATGCTAGCAAAATGCTAACAACATGCTAATTATTCTAGCAACATGCTAGCAACATGCTAATAATGCTAAAATCATGCTAGCAACATGCTAATCATGCTAAAATCATGCTAGCAACATGCTAGCAACATGCTAATCATGCTAAAAACATGCTAGCAACATGTTAATCACGCTAGCAACATGCTAACAACATGCTAATCATGCTAAAATCATGCTAGCAACATGCTAATCACGCTAGCAACATGCTAGCAACATGCTAATCATGCTAAAATCATGCTAGCAACATGGTAATCACGCTAGCAACATGCTAGCAACATGCTAGCAAAATGCTAATCATGTTAAAAACATGCTAGGAACATGCTAATCATGCTAGCAACATGCTAGCAACATGCTAATCATGCTAAAATCATGCTAGCAACATGCTAGCAACATGCTAATCATGCTAAAATCATGCTAGCAACATGCTAATCACGCTAGCAACATGCTAGCAACATGCTAATCATGCTAAAAACATGCTAGCAACATGCTAATCACGCTAGCAACATGCTAGCAACATGCTAATCATGGTAGCAACATGCTAGCAACATGCTAGCTTCTTGCTAATCATGTTAGCAAAATGCTAATCATGCTAACAACATGCTAGCAACATACTAATTAATGCTAGCAACATGCTAATCATGCTAGCAACATGCTAATCATGCTAGCAACATGTTAATCATGCTAGCGACATGCTAGCAACATGATAATCATGCTGAAAACATGCTAGCAACATGATAATCATGCTGAAAACATGCTAGCAACATGCGAACAACATGCTAATCATGCTAGCAACATGCGAACAACATGCTAATCATGCTAGCAACATGCTAATCATGCTAAAATCATGCTAGCAACATGCTTATCATGCTAAAATCATGCTAACAACATGCTAGCAACATGCTAATAATGCTAGCAAAATGCTAGTCACTATTTACCTATCTATCTATTTATCTATCTACTGACTCTATCTATCTATCTGCTGACTCTATCTATCTATCTATCTATCTATCTATCTATCTATCTATCTATCTATCTATCTATCTATCTATCTATCTATCATCTATCTATCTATCTATCTCTATCTACTGACTCTATCTATCTATCGGCTATTTCTATCTATCTATCTATCTATCTATCTATCTATCTATCTTTTTTATGTAAACTTCGTACTTCAAACTGCTAGCTTTTAAAACTAAATAAAAGGTCAGACTTTCACAAGCCAACTTCAAAGTTTGTTCACAAACATTTTTTTCTAGTTATTATTATTATTATCATCAGTAGCAGTAGGTAGGCCTATTATCATTACTAGGCTATTGTTATAATTGACAGTAGCACCAGACTTCTAATGTGAGCTTGCAGACATTATTATTACTATTATTATTATGAGTAGTAGTAGGGCTATCATCATTACTAGGCTATTGCTATATAATTATATGAGGTTACATGCTTTATTGTTGTTGTTGTTGTTATTATTATCATCAGTATAGGCCGATTATCATTACTAGGCTATTGCTATAATTGGGAATTGGCACCAGACCTCTGATATTAATTTATGCTTTATTATTGTTATTATTACTAGGCCTAATAGTAGGCATCATTTGCATTTTTTGACAGAAGCTTGCAGGTAGGTGATGTTAATGTGAGACCTGAGCCTGCTTTGCCTTGCAAAGATCCTCAATTATTGGCTCAATGTTTGATAAACATAGCCTCAAATCATCCTCGATTTGTGCACGATTGCGGTATTTCGTTTTGAGTGCAGTCATTTTTGAGAATCCTGCCTCACACAAATATGTCGACGCGAAAGGAAGGAGAATCTTCAAGGCGACGTCACAGAGTTCAGGATATTCCTGCATCAATGCTGCTCAGAATGACGAAAGAGGGCAGGAGCTAAAGAGTTCCTTCAGTCTACTATCACTCTTCAGCTCAATAAGCTGTTCCTGCATATCAATTGATAGCTCGTTTGCTGTGCACACAAACGGATCTCGAACCCACGCAAAAGAGCGATAATCCTCTTTAAAGTACGTCGCAAATTGTTTTCTCATTGCTGACAGGTGCTCAGACGCTGATTGAAATAGGGAGGAGAAATCGTGTGACGTGCCTCCATCAGTGATAAAGTCTGCAAGGCTGGGGAACATGTCGCAGTTCCCTCGACTGATGCGGCCATGCCAGAGGTCTAGTTTTTGTGTGAAGGCATGCACTTTGTCTGCAAGGAGCAAAATATGAGTTTCGCGGCCTTGCAAAGACAGGTTGAGGCCGTTCAAGTGGTCAAATATATCGACCAAATAGGACAGAGACGCAAGCCACATAGTGTCATCCAGATGCTTCGCCAGATCTGATTTGATTTCTGTCAAAAACCACTTCACCTTCTCTCGCAGCTCATACAACCGCTGTAACACCCGCCCCCTGGAGAGCCAACGAACTTCAGTGTGCAGAAGCAGCTGTTCGTGCCCTGACCCCATCTCTTGGCAGAGGACCCCAAACAAGCGAGAGTTTAGCGGCTGTGATTTGATGAGATTTTTCATTTTCACGGATTGGTTCAGCGCGGAGTCAAAAAGAACCGGCATTTTTTTAGCAGCTAGTGCTTCGCGATGGACCATGCAATGTGTCCATTTCACAAGTCGAGCTACTTGCTGAACATGAGCAGCTAGGCCATGCTCACGCCCCGTCATTGCCTGCGCACCATCCCTGCATAGGCCAACGCATCGGTCCCAGGCCAAACCATTTTTACGGATAAAAATATCAAGGACATTGAAAATGGCTTCTAAAACAGGACATCCTCCTCAATCGCCTTGTCCCGCAGATACCTGACATAAGTGAGGAGCTGTGCCTGCCCAGCAATATCAGTGGATTCGTCCAGCTGCAGCGCGTAGTAAGGACTCTTTTTTACGAACTCTATCAGTTGCTCTCTGATATCATTGGACATGTCTTCAATTCTCCTAGCGACTGTGTCATTGGACAGTGGTACTGCACCGAGTTTGGCTGCTGCACTATCGCCTATCATTATTCTGCACATGTCTTGCGCTGCCGGCAAAATGAGAGTCTCGGCAATTGTATGCGGTTTACCCAGTTTACCGATTCTTTTGGCCACTACATACGATGCCTCCAAACACTATTTAGACACAGTGCTGTGCACTGAAATGGTTGCCTGTTGCTGATGGAGGCCATCAAGCTTTCTTTTAAAATATTCAGCCGGTTTATTTTTAATGCCAGCATGCTTTGTTTCGAGGTGCCTTTTTAATTTGCAGGGCTTCATACTGTCGTTTGCCAGCACCTCGGCACACACGACACACTGTGGTCTCAGATCAGCCGTGACTGTAATCCCAAACTGCAGGTATGCTTCATCGTACCTTCGAAGCTTTTTTTGCAGCTGGCTTGTTGGTCCTCACAAGAAATTTCTCAATTTTTGTTATGTTTTCAATAAAGTTTAGGCAATATGTAACTGTGTGTGTGGCTATGTTGAGAGACGTATCAGGGGCTAATCAGTCGGGACTTAGGCATGATCTTTAATTAAACGAACAAAATAATTATTTTGCAGAGAATTCAGATTTTATTTTAATACTTAACGATTGTAGTGTGTGTGTGTGTGTGTGTGTGTGTGTGGGTAGTTTTAGCTAAGTGTAGCTACTGCCTAGCAGTTAAAAAAATTTACTGGCTAGGGCTGAGATTTGATCTAATCTTTAACAAGAATGTTTGTGGGTTTAGTCTTTAAACAGACTGTTGGGGTTTTGTAGTAAAGGCCTATGTAAATCGAGATTGATAACAGACTAGTGAGAGCTGGCACAAGCGAACTTGGCAAGAGACTAGACTAGAGTGAATGGAGAGCTATGTCGTGAGTCAATTTAAATGCAGTGATTTATTTTTGTGTGAGAGTGAGTGAACATTTACATTTACAACCCGCTCTGTAAGCCAGGGCGGGAACGGCGCGATTCATTTGCAGCCTGGACGCGGAGGGGTGTATGTCTCCTCTCTGCTCTGACTGCTGCGCGAGGCTACTGAGAGACTGACCGCCTGTGAGTGCTTTTGGACGGGAGAGGGGCTCACGGCAGCACCCGCTGCTCGTTGAGCACAGTAGGCCTAACTGCAGAGTGATTCGTGCTTTCGAGTCTCCAAATACCACAAAAGTCTCCAAAAACACCAGTAAAAGTCGCTGGATTTGTCGCTTTTGACAAAAAAAAAAGTCGCCAGGAGGATGATTTGTTTGTGTTATAATCAGTGCTTGAAGTGGGGGAAAAAGGTGGCGGTACTCTCTTTGCATTGGCAAATCATTACATTTTTACAGTGAAAAACAAAACTTGGAGATATTGCTGTTACAACAATTTATTGTTATTTATTTATTAACAACATAAATTTATTTAAACACGTATGTGTGTGCGTGGCTGCGTGCGTGCGTGTATTTCACAAAAACTAAAGGAAAGCTTTAACTGTAGCCTATATTCTGACTAGTTTATTCGTTTTATATATATATATATAAAACGAATAAACTAATATTTTATAATAAACGAATAATGAATAAATGAATAATAAATGAAAAACGAATATTTATATATATAAAACTAAATACGACCTCACGTTTTATACGTTTGCAGCCTCTGAAACTTCCGTCCGTCATAAAAATTAATTCGGATGGTTCGATTTTCTGAATTTTTTTTCTGCACTCAGTCAGGGTGCAAGGACCTTAAACTTTTGAGGCTTGCGCAGCTTCTCGAGGAGAAATCAAACAAATGAGCGCCGTTTTCTAAAGTCTATGAGCCGCAGCACACACAAATAAACTAAATTGACATACTGCAGTTACATTTCAAAATGTGGTGTTTTTATATTTATAACATTTGAATACAGTTCAGCAACATGCATCACACGACCTGACGACCAAGAGAGCTGACAATTGACCATCACTTAATTTACTATCACCTCACGATTGAAAATGTGACACTGATTTCATATGACAGTTCAACAAACAAGTTAATACTATTAAGTCACTTATATTTTAGACGAAATAATGACTGTTTTGGTCTATTTTAGCAGTGAAAATAGATCCGATGAATCCAAACAAAGATCACAGCATAGCGGATCTCACAGCAACACTCAATGGTGTTTTGAACGAATCGGTTGAGTCAAAGATTCAATGACCCATGCACAAACATCTGTCTCATTCTTGATGAATCGGCCGTTTGAACGAATCGTTTGAATGAACGACTCAATGACTCGCTTAATAAAACCGCTTATCACCTGCATTTGCGTTCACTATCGACAAACCAATCAGATTGGTTCAAAATTATTTTTTTAAATCAGTCCAAACACATTTAAATTTTTATTCAGGAGTTATGTATATACAAAACTATAACTTTTTATGACTAGTTTAGTGATAAAAAAAAATTGAATTTTTTTTTTCAGGTTTTTTCCTCCCATCCTATAGCCTACTCGCGCCCCCCCGGGAGAGTGTCCGGGGGGGCGCGCCCCACTGGTTGAGAACCACTGCTTTAACGGATTTGAATATTATAAGCGTATTAGTGTGTGAAGTGTACTTCAGGTTAAAGAGATGGGTCTTTAATCTAGATTTTGCCTTCCAAACATTGTTAGGTAGATTGCTCCAGAGTTTGGGCGCTAAATATAAAAAGGTGCTGCCACCTGCAGTTGATTTTGATATTCTAGGCCAGTGGTTCTCAAACTTTTTACACCAAGTACCACTTCAGAAAATATTTGGCTTTCCAAGTACCACCATAATGACCAACATTAAAATGCAGTATAAATGGCTGGCCACTGCTCCGGGTGTGTGTTCACGCTGTGTGTGTGTGTGTGTGTGTTCACTGCTGTGTGTGTGTGCACTTTGGATGGGTTAAATGCAGAGCACAAATTCCGAGTGTGTCACATCACTTTCACTTTCAGTAGCACTATACACAGTAAAAAAAAAAAAAATACGAGTCAGTTTTAATCCTTATAAGGATATTTATTATTGTCAGCCTCTTAAAATATAGTAAATACACAGTTTGAACATGAACACTGCACCGTGCTTACTTCCACGTAATTAAAAAACGTAAATATTAAATTAAAATATATTGTACCTAAAAGTGAAATAAAAACTGTACTGTACTTAAATGTAAAAAACTGTACTTAAAGATTAAATGAAAATGTATCATACTTAACATTTAAGTACAGTAACTTAGTTTTTATTTAACTTTAAGTAGCTACAATACAATTTCATTTAATCTTTATGCACAGTACAGTTTTTATTTCACGATAAAAAAAAAACACAGGCTGTATATGTAGCTGCAAGTAACAACAATCAAGCCACGTTTCCACCAAAGTCAGCTGAAAACACCCAGGTGTGAGCGCTTGAGAGGGCAGCGTATTTTCGAGATGCTGCGGTTGCTATGATATGGAATATCCGCTGAAGTAATATGGCAGACGCATCGCGAATGAAATGTTTCTCCAAGCATTATTTTTCATAACAATATTATTGTACTCCGGCAATTCCATCTGTTAAAGACATAAATACTCAGGGACAAGCAATATTAACTTCTCCATTGTTGTTCAGTCGTAGTACAAGCAGGGTGTGACGGTATTAGTCCCGCCCCTCCTCCACTGTGACTGGTTAGCTGACTAAAAAGTGACAGTGATGAGTGCTAACATTCTTAAATTATCGGTGCCAAGAAAAAAACACCCGAGTGCTCAGCATGAAAAAGACGCTCCCATTTAAAACAATAAAAAAAAAATCGCTTTGGTGGACACGCGGCCTGATTTATATTTAATTCTGAGATTCCTCTGCGTACCACTAGAGGAAGCTCACGTACCACTAGTGGTACGCGTACCACACTTTGAGAACCACTGGTCTATAATATTCTGACCATTTGTACCCGTTTCAAACCTAGATACACAATCATTGCATCGCTGTTGTGTTTTATGCATAAGCGCGAGCGTCGCAACACATTTATATTGATCTACACCCCGCCTCCAGCAGGGAGGTGGTGTTAGAGTGTTCGAAAACAGTATACTGTCGCTCAGCCTTATCATTTTTTTTTCTCCCCCAAATGAAGAGCAAAAATTAACTTTGTTTGAAGTATATCGGGGCCTTTACATTCAAGCTATTTTAAGCCATGAGAAAATGATTTTCACAAGTAAAAATAAAACATTTAAATATGTAATTTTGATGATTAAAGATAAGTTTTAAGGGATAAAATGTCTGACTACAGGGGAACTTTGACATACACACACACACACACACACTCTCTCTCTCTCTTTGTTTAGGTCATCATAGTGTTAAACATTTCCTAAGTAATTTGGCTAAATGTTTTATTTTATTTAAAAAATTGTCAAAGCCTTTATTACATGGAGAATTCTGCTTATTTCTGGCATTACTGGAAAATAACAGAGATTTGCTTCCCCTGAGAACGTAAATGATGTCCTTTTATTAGCATATTCAAGCAATACTAAGCATTATACAGTGCTCAGCGTAAATGAGTACACCCCCTTTGAAAAGTACAATTTTAAACAATATCTCAATGAACAAAAAAACATTTCCAAAATGTTGACAAGACTAAGTTTAATATAACATCTGTTTAACTTATAACATGAAAGTAAGGTTAATAATATAACTTAGATTACACATTTTTCAGTTTTACTCAAATTAGGGTGATGCAAAAATGAGTACACCCCACAACAAAAACTACTAAATCTAGTACTTTGTATGGCCTCCATGATTTTTAATGACAGCACCAAGTCTTCCAGGCATGGAATGAACAAGTTGCCAGCATTTTGCCAGATCTATCTTTTTCCATTCTTCAAGAATTACCTCTTTTAGAGATTGGATGCTGGATGGAGAGTGATGCTTAACTTGTCTCTTCAGAATTCCCCATAGGTGTTCGATTGGGTTCAGATCAGGAGACATACTTGGCCACTGAATCACGTTCACCCTGTTCTTCTTCAGAAATCCAACAGTGGCCTTAGATGTGTGTTTAGGATCATTGTCATGTTGGAAAAGTGCACGACGACCAAGGGCACGGAGTGATGGTAGCATCTTCTGTTTCAGTATAGAGCAGTACATTTGTGAATTCACGATGCCATCAATGAAATGCAGCTCCCCGACACCAGCAGCACTCATGCAGCCCCACATAAGGACACTGCCACCACCATGTTTCACTGTAGGCACCATGCATTTTTCTTTGTATTCCTCACCTTTGCGACGCCATACAGTTTTGAAGCCATCAGTTCCAAAAACATTTATCTTGGTCTCATCAATCCAGAGTATAGAGTCCCAGTAGTCTTCATCTTTGTCAGCATGGGCCCTGGCAAACTCTAGGTGGGCTTTTTTGTGCCTGGGCTTTAGGAGGGGCTTCTTTCGTGGACGGCACCCATGCATGCCATTTCTCTGCAGTGTATGCCGTATTGTTTCACGGGAAATAGTCACCCCAGTTTGGCTTTCTACTTCTTTAGATAACTGCAGTGAACTTGCATGTCGATTTTCTTCAACCCTTCTCATCAGAAGACGCTCCTGACGAGGTGTTAACTTCCGTGGACAACCTGGACGTCTCTGTGAGATGGTTGCAGTTCCATCTTTTTTAAATGTTTGTACCACTTTTGCTACAGTATTCTGACTATGTAAAGCTTTGCTGATCTTCTTGTAGCCTTCACCTTTCTTGTGTAAAGAAATTATTTTATTTCTCAGGTCTTGTGACATTTCTCTTCCATGTGGTGCCATTGCTGACAGCATGAAATACGAAGGGGTTTTCTTTATGTAACACCCTTTTATTGTCAACTGAATAACCCTTTTATAGTGTAATGAATAATTAGACTCACCTGTGGTTGAATTCTTGTTAAATTAGACATTTGTAGTCTAAAATTTAGCTTTGCTGAAGAGACTTTCAGTGGGGTGTACTCTTTTTTGCTTCACCCTAATTTGAGTAAAACTGAAAATTTTGTTCTCTAAGTTATATTATTAACCTTACTGTCATGTTATAAGTTAAACAGATGTTAACTTAGTCTTGTTAACATTTTGGAAAATGTTTCTGTGTTCATTGAGATATTGTTTAAAATGTTACTTTTCAAAGGGGCTGTACTCATTTACGCTGAGCATTGTATGTTCAAACTATCTCTGTTATTGAAGCAATGAGAGTTCTTCAGCATTAAAATTAAACATACATTTTTAATTAACATAAAAAATGTAGTATACATCTAGAAAACCCGGCAGAATGCTCAAATATATGCTCAGATATATCAGGCTTTTAATATGTTTGTGAGTGACGGAACTCCACTAGTGAGACGTGAGGAGGTCTCTGAATGTAGTCATTTGCCAAGAGCTCTAAGATTGTTTGGAGTGTCAAGGGAACGTCTTTTTATTGAGCTTGTCTTCAAGTCTAAAGCAGCTGAGAAGTCTTCTCTCCAACCTATTAGCCGTAAAGGCCATTAAAGTGCTAATACACTTCCCGTAACTTCAATTGACCGGACAGTAAAATTCTCCAAAAGAGAGTGAAATTAATATGTTCACAGCTTCCCTAAAAGTCCCTGGGGAGTTCTCCTGATTAGGGCATGGAAATTGAAACCCTATACTATGCGGAATAGGCGATTCTTGGGCTAGAATGGGGTTTGAGTAACCTGCCCTTTAGGTAGAGAAGCTGCTTCATTAATCATTTGCCACCGGTTCTCCTGTGACAAACTGAGCAGAGCCCTGTGAATCCCATGAGCGTCCAAGTGACCCAGAGCTTCCTACCTCTTGCATCCTTCCACCTCTAGGGCCTCTATTACAGTGAATCCACAGAGAGGTTGCATACAGGAACTGCAATTTCGAAAGCAATCTGACCTAAGAATCCTCTCCAAATCATATCTCAGGATGACAAAAGTTAGAAATTGAATGATTCTGCATCAAGTTCCACTTAACAATTCATGTACTTTAGTGGTTCTCTTAATGATTATCTTAGTAATGTCAAGGAAAAAAATAAGTTTGGAAAAGAAGCCTCATTGCAGCCTATTTACTTTTTTGTCTGTTCTGAATTCGACATTAAATTCTAAATTAATTCTACTTAAAGGATTTGTTTGTCCCAACATAATTTCTCATTTTTATTTATTGATTTATTTCATTTATTTTTTCACTATTTTCTGTGTAGTAACAATGAACAGGACTGAAACTTTAAAGTTCAGTGAACATCCTCATCCTCAAAAATCCTCAATATTTTTTTTTTTAAATCCTCTATAAAGTGAAATCATTTTTCACTTTCATCATGATGCTAATGTCAGGCAGCAACAAACATTCTCTTCCCATATGGCAATTAACATTTGTCTTTCATGTTTACTTTATCCCTACATGTATTTCACCCATAGATGCTCTCTCATGTGTGGTTTGCAAGATACCTGTCTATCTCAAATGTTTATATATATAAATATATATATATATATATATATATATATATATATATATATATATATATATATGGATGCTATGTGACCATGTGTAAATACCCCCTACAGACTGTAAGGTGTAGATGGATGGTGATGGTGCCAATTGTCTTTTGAAGTTGAGAAGTTTCCCAGACTTATTTAAAGATCTGAAAGACTGTGAAGAGATGAGGGATCTCGATATTTCCCACAGTGCCTCACACCTTGTTAATAGAAGCAAGCTGAAGCGATTATCACAGTAACAGCTTACCACATCAAGAGCAGGATGAGCTGAATGCATCTGTCGAGGTGAAGATGTGTGGAGACCTCACAAGTCCCACATGGGCATTGGCATGACATATGAAGAGTTGCTCCTTGATCTACACAAAGAGCTGCAAGTTAAAGAGATTTGTCGTACTCCAATAAAATTTCCCTCAAAATGTTGCACCTACCTATATCTACTAAAGAGTAAGCAAACATCGATATCAAATGGGTGCTCGACTAAAAAACAAGTAGAAGCATATTAGGAGTGCAAAGTCGGCAACACCAAAGCTCCAAAAATATCAAAAGATTTATTATTAAAAAACTATCACATATCTTGCAACGTATCGAGCACGCAGGCTCTTCATCTGTCTAATGTAAATGCCGCTGTAGGGTTGTACAGCATGCAAACACAATCTTGGCACAATAAAATAAATACAAATAAAATAGTATTAAAATTGATGATCCAAACTCCCCATATCACTTCATTGGACGGGCCTTTTGGGAGAAATGCATCTTTATAGGTTACATAGGCTAATGAAAGAGTTTTACATTTTTGATTTGAATTATTTTGCATAAAGTGTATTTTATAACATTCTATAAATACATTTATCATGTCAGTTCCTGCTCAAGATCAATACACTCTGTTTGTATTCTTTAATTTACAAAACGTTTTGTTGATATTGTGAGTGCACACAAATAAAACTATTTGCAGCTCCGAATGATGTATACTCTTAACTTTATGTGGAAAAATTAGGGCGTATTTTAATTTTCCACTCTTATTAAGAAAAAAAATGGCTAATGCTTCCATGTCCTTCAAAGTGCGCTTCAGCTTCCACTTTTAGCACAAACAATTTTATATTTATCACACATTTATTTTCATTTTTGTATTTATATTGTGAACTGCAAGTTTTTTTATGTCTCAAATCATGTTTGATGGCAACATGATAAACATGATGTCTAAACTGATAAAAAATATGCTCAACTCACTGTCTGGCGCTGGCTGTTTGGTATTTAAAAAATATGTATACAATTTGAATTTAACAAACAAAATGTTCCAATCATGTTTCTAAATTAATGTAATAAAGAAATGAAACAAAATATAACCACTTTGCCATTAAGAACCAAAACTGAACTTTTTAATGGCTGCAACGATAGCTTGTGAGCGAAAGCTAAGCGGTGTGATGCTCCGCTTTGTATTGTATTTTGAATATTCCACTTTGTGGGCGTACATTCCGCTCAGTCCCTCACAGCCAAAGCAAACGCTCCGCTAATGTTCCGCTCAAGCTCACCGGTAAACCAAATCCCGATCAGATCACGCTCTGACAATTCAAGCAGTAGTCCGATAAGTAATGGTTATGATTCAGGGTGACGTTCAGCTTGTAGAATTGTATTTATTTAAATGTTTTAAATTAAAATTATTAATTTAAAAACGTCTCTTGTTTTTGAAGCCACTTGGCAAATCTTCGTAAAAAAAAAACCAACTGAAAAAGTTTACTTTTCCATGAAAACACAGCTTCAGTTATTGTGCAACAGAACATTCAAAACACGCACGTAAATAAAAGTTTGTAGCGTAAATAAAAGAAACAAACTTTTTCAAATTAAAATAAACCTAAACTGCAGGGAAATGCGGTCTATTAAAATGTTTGTCAATCTTCACAAGATTTTAGAATTTGCTTTTAGAAACATTAGCTTAGACAAACTATACTTGGCCTATTACACAGATTCTTGAATCTGGAGCAGATTCTTCAGAAAGGTGCTCTCCACTCTGAAGGAAATATGACCGCTCCGCTCCTGCTCCACTCTGCTCACATGCTCTAGTTGCAACAGCAGCTGTGTAATGGGAAGAGAGAAAGAGAGAAAAAAAGACATAGGCTCAGGTCGGACTCCGGCGGAGAATTCTGATAAGCTGTCAGACAAGGACCGGGCCCGTGCAAGGCTCTATATTCGTTCCCTTGTTTCAATTAAAAGTTCCCCCTCGGCGGGCCCCCAATCTGCCAGGGCCCCATGTGCACCTGCACACCCTGTATACACAGACACTACGCCACTGCTACAAAGTATGGTACATTTGAAGCAGTATTACATTTATGCGTTTGACACAATTTCAACCAAAGTGACTAACATTGCATTCAAGGTACATGTTTACATTTGATATAAGACATAAGATACACACTAAAAAAAGGTGCTATATAGAACCAAAAGTGATTATTTGGCAGAACCACTTTTGGTGATATCGAGCACCTATTCTCAAAGGTGCTATATAGAACCTTTTTCAAATGGTGCTATACAGCACCATAAGAGGTGCTATATAGAACCATTAGAGGTGCCATAAAGCACTTTGTCAAATGGTACTATTTAGAACCATAAGAGGTGCAATATAGCACTTTTTCTCAAAAATGGTGTTCAGCAGTGCTTATTTGGCTTTTAATCATAGGGACACCTCATTTGTTACTATATGGCACATATTCTTAAAGATAAGAAGCTTAATAGCACTATTTTAAAATGTGTTACACAGAACCATTAGAGGTGCTATATATGACTACCATAGATGAGCCAATGTGCTTCTAAATGACACTTTTTCTTAAGATGAATGATAACTAATCATTTCTAACCAAAATGCATCTTTAAAGATTCAAAGTCATATACTAAATGTTTACTGAGAAACAAAATACATGCCACTTTCAAAACCTTTTAATGTATATATTTCAGCAGCAAATAAAATGACTGCGGACAAGCCAGGAAATATACATATACAACATTGCAAATATATATATTTTTTTACACATACAAAATAATTCAACAAGTTTGAAATATGTACATTTTTGAAGAAGAGAGAGTCCTGATTTTGGCTCACATTAAACAAAAACCCACCAATTCACTATCACAACAAATTAGAATCTGGTGACAATCAGCTAATCAACTCAAAACACCTGCAAAGGTTTCCGAGCCTTCAAAATGGTCTCTCAGTTTGGTTCACTAGGCTACACAATCATGGGGAAGAATGCTGATCTGACAGATGTCCAGAAGCCAATCATTGACACCCTTCACAAGGAGGGTAAGCCACAAACATTCATTGCCAAAGAATCTGGCTGTTCACAGAGTGCTGTATCCAAGCATGTTAAGTGGAAGGAAAAAGTGTGGAAGAAAAAGATTCACAACCAACTGAGAGAACCGCAGGCTTATGAGGATTGTCAAGCAAAATCGATTCAAGAATTTGGGTGAACTTCACAAGGAATGGACTGAGGCTGGGGTCAAGGCATCAAGAGCCACCACACACAGACGTGTCAAGGAATTTGGCTACAGTTGTCGTCAGAGGCGTCTTACCTGGGCCAAGGAGAAGAAGAACTGGACTGTTGCCCAGCGGTCCAAAGTCCTCTTTTCGTTTGTTTATGGAGGACTTTCCTAGAGTCAGGAGGAAGGGTGGAGAAGCTCATAGCCCAAGTTGCTTGAAGTCCAGTGTTAAGTTTCCACAGTCTGTGATGATTTGGGGTGCAATGTCATCTGCTAGTGTTGGTCCATTGTGTTTTTTGAAAACAAACGTCACTGCACCCATTTATCTAAAAATTTTGGAGCACTTAATGCTTCCTTCTGCTGACCAGCTTTTTAAACATGCTGATTTCATTTTCCAGCAGGATTTGCAACCTGCCCACACTGCCAAAAGCACCAAAAGTTGGTTAAATGACCAACTAGCTTGACTGGCCAGCATACTAACCAGACCTGAACTCCATAGTGAATCTATGAGGTATTGTCAAGAGGAAAATGAGAAACAAGAGTCCAAAAAATGCAGATGAGCTGAAGGCCACTGTCAAAGAACCTGGGCTTCCATACCACCGCAGCGGTGCCACAAACTGATTACCTCCATGCCACGCCGAATTGAGGCAGTAATTAAAGCAAAAGGAGCCCCAACCAAGTATTGAGTACATATACAGTAGGGTTGTAACGATATGAGATTTTGACGGTATGATAATCGTCTCGGTTTCACGGTATCATGGTATTAAACAATCAAAACAGGGTTTTTTTGGTTGACAAAGCATGTGTTTATTCAAATTGAATTCATAAAAACAATCAAGTAGATTTCATCATTGATTATATATTAGTTTAACAACTTATATTCATCATTAATAATTCTTAACAATTCATAAATTCTGGTTTGACATAATTTTTCTGGATTCTGTACTTTTATGACATAATACAAATATACTATCAAAAATGGTGGTAATCAAATTAATGTATAAAGCTTTAACAATGTAATTAATACTTTAAAATGTAATCAAATGAAAATAAATGTTTTCCTCTTATGCTTTTCGTAAAGGGCTGCAAAACAGAGATTTACCAAATAAAAATGAGGGGGAAATTACATTCCTTAAATGTTTCTATTTATTATTATTTTAGAAGTAGGCTACATTATATTACAATCGCAATTTCTGTCAATTTCTTCCGAGTTAAAAAGCGGACTTTATTTTGACGGGTAGTAGTGAACGCGTCTAAGCTGCTGCAAATCACACGAGAAGAAGAAGACGGTGACGGTATAGTCAAGAGCTTTGCGTCTAAGTGTATTTGACAATGGTTTGATGAAAATGATGAAAGGATTATTAATTGTTCTCTCAGTGTCAGTGAGGCTCTCAGTGTTTGTCCTCAGATAACGAGACAGCCGGCACTGTTAAACACTATGAGCGGCGCCTGCGTGCATACTTGAGTATGTAGTAAATGACAAAACGCAGCTCACTTACAGAGAGAAATACAAAACAAACAGATATATTTTTATATAGTAGTGTTTTTTTTTTCGCTTTAATAATCACCGACACTAGACCATGTAGTGATTTGACAGCTCTGCTTTTGATTTATTCATCAATCTGTCAAACCACGTGTTTTATGTGACATCTGCATTATAAATTCATTGTCATGACTGGATTCTGGGATTCACTGAGCATCACGGAAATCATCACGGAAAACAAGGCTTTAACCTTAAGTTATAAATGGGACATAACTGTATCTGCACAGAGGGATGGTGTTCTGAAACATGTTCGATGTGTTTCCTCTTTTTGCGACCAGTTTTTGTGAACTTTGTCTATCCTCGAGGACAATTAAGTGTTCGTCTTTTCTATATCCAAAGTATTCCCATACTAACAATTTAAATTTATATTTTGACGTGGGATAGAGATTATAGATAATGGCCTCTGTCTCTGATGTTGTCTCCGCTGCAAGTGTGGGTGGAGCAAGAGTTGAAAAGTTGAAAGTTGTTGCCTAGGCCATTTTCTCCAAATACCGTAAATAAGCAAATGTGCACGGTATGATAATCGTACGTGTTTATATCGTGGTATATCTTCATACCGGTATATTGTTACAACCCTAATATACAGTAAATTAACATACTTTCCGGATGGTCCGGATTTGTAGTCTAAAATTTAGCTTTGCTCCAGAGACTTTCAGTGGGGTGTACTCATTTTTGCATCACCCTAATTTGAGTAAAACTGAAAAATGTGTAATCTAAGTTATATTATTAACCTTACTTTCATGTTATAAGTTAAACAGATGTTATATTAAACTTAGTCTTGTCAACATTTTGGAAATGGTTGTGTTCACTGAGATATTGTTTAAAATGTTACTTTTCAAAGGGGGTGTACTCATTTACACTGAGCACTGTATATATATATATATATATATATATATATATATATACTGTAGCGCTGTACTCAGGTAACTTTTGCGCCTATGGTCTTAGCCCTACATTAGTTCTTTACGTTATTTGGAAAACCTAATCTTTTTAACATTATTAGGGAGTGAGTGAAATTACTGAAAATGAATAATACACAACCACTTGCAAACTAAGTTGTACACTCTGAAGTACTGCGGTATCTCTCACTTTTTCACAGTCAACACAGCATACTAACATTTTTGTAAGTCCTTCAGGATTGAAAAAAACAATAGAAACTACAACTAGATTTGAAAAAGAATATAGAATATTGACTTACAGGGACATAAAGTAATGTAAATCTGTGAATGAATGTTCCATGTGTAGGGACCGTGTCAGTCAGAGCAGAGTTCATTCATGGAGCTCTTTTCTGATGAGCTCATGATCTGAATCAGGTGTGTTAAATAAGTGAGACATGTCCAAAATGTGGGGGTAGGTCGTCAGGACTGGAATTGAGAACCACTGCTACAGGAAGAGTCCCAGTGCCGTCGAGATGTCCTTGCTCTCCTCTGTGATTAACTGTCCATCCAATGTGAGCACAATGTGGTCATATTGCACGAGTTGACCCTCCCTACAGCCTTTAAGCTTCATCTTAGGTGTTGGGATGGGCTGGTCTGAGAATGGCCTTGGGGAGAGGGGATAATTGCATTAACAATCTTCTCATATTTATTTGGAAAGCAAACCTTATGAGTTAAATTCATTTTAAATGAAGTTTAGAAACGAAGTTTATAAACTAAGTTCGGAAGGAGCACGTCAGATACTCAGGCTAATTAGCACAGGTGGTACACAATCTAGGTGATCAACCCTGGAACATAAATACAGCTGTCTTACCTCCATCTAGTTGACGGTTAAGCAGCATTCGGTGGCACCATTTACCATTACATCACAGACTCAACATTTCCGTCCAAACAACGAGACCCATGATGGGGTTTTCGTAACCTCCAGTCAATCTGCCGGCCCCAGGATCGTCTATTTTTATTTTTATTTTATTTTTCACCAGACACGGCCGCCGAGCTCCGGGCTTCGTCACGACCGCTGCTCTCTGCTCAACCAGCCACACGCTCTCCTCTGCCGGCCGGAGGTCGCAACAGCAGGCCTTCAACGAGCCTGGGCAACGCCCCAGGTTTCACCGCAGCAAAGCTTCACTCGCTTCCCGCTTCGGCTCCTCAGCCTTCACCGCGGCTCTCCCAGCTGCAGCGCAAGTATGCAGCCGGGCCTCTAGATTCTAATTTCAGATGCTAACGCGAGGCGGCCTCCGTTAGCACGCAACCACCAATGTTGCCAATAATTCTCAGGGGAAATCTCCAAAGGCAGGTATTTGTTGATAAAAGTCGTTAAAAGACCTCACGAAGACATTGGATGTTAACGTCACTATGTAACCATGACACCATGCCCAGAATATACACCGGACGTACTTAAACCTCCGTATTTTTACCAGCATTTAAATGGCATAGCATTCCTTAGACAGATAAGCTGGATGAGATAAATGCGTTTTGCGAATACACTCTTGATCACCGCGAAGATCTCCCGGTTCTCTCTTGTGCATTTAATTTCACCAGAAACATCACTCTAAACAGATCATTTGAATCAGTGAATTGTCGACTAGAGAACAGCTGCAATCAGATCATTCCAACTTGCGAAGGAAGCGTTGGAGCAATTTGCGAACTAATTTTACAGGTTCATTAAAAAATAATCAGCTTGTTCATGAATCAGACACTGCTCCTACGTCCCAGAGCACATTATATACATTATAAGGAGTAACGGTATGTTTCACGATACGTACCGAAGTAAAAAGTGCAATCTTTGGAACGCAGTAAAGTTACTAAATAAACGACTCCAGAAACTACAGGTATTAGAAAATGTACTTAAGTACGGTAGCGAAGTAAGCTACTTCGTTACTGACCACCAGCGGCCCTGCTAAACGTCACAACCATTTTTCCATGGCCTATACAGCTACAGGCGCATGCTTGAAGCTGCCTCTGCTTGCAACACAGCCCCACACATCTCAGTCTTTTCCTTCTGCTATGAATAACTCTCTTTTTCCTTTACAGTGGCCTCCAGCTCCCGTAGCAGACACTAGCGTGAGGCTACCTCCATTAGCAGAGCAGGCTACGATAGCTCTTCAGGACCTCCTTCCTGTGGCCTACAGCTACGGCAGTCAAAGCAAGCGCGACGAAGCATGCAAAGCATTCCGTCATTTTTACCATGACACCATAGACAGTGGGAGATCTATTAAGCCGCATCTACGCACGGATCTCTGTTGAAATGGAAGTTACGTGGTTTATCACGTCCGTATTTAAGATGTAACTGCCTTTTACATTAATTACATTAATTTTGCGTCATAAAACCATTTTGAGACGCAAGAACATTAAGCCACTTACACGGAATTGTGCACAGCCGCATGCGCAAGCAGTCTACACAATCAAGCGCGCATCAGCGTTTAAAATAAGAGCAGCCTTCCGTAGTGAGGTTTACATCTTACATTTATAGATCCACCGCATTCTAAACCACAGGCATAATGACTCCACAGAGCATTTATAAGAAAAACACAGACTGGCAAGACCGCACACTTAAAGTGTACATCAAACAAACGCGTGTCTCTCTCAGCGCTCCTGCGCAATGAAGCCAGCGAATCTCCTTGTAACTTACTCCAACTTTTCCAAACCTTATGAAAGATTATTTTACAGAAGGTTCAAGTGGCGCATGCTCGTGAGGAATTGGAAGCAAGCAGCATATTTCTAAAGCAACTCGGCGTCATCGCTCATCTGGTTAAAATCTAAGCCCAGAATTGATTCTGAGATTCTCAGAATCGTTTGAGAGAGACTTGGTCATTTCTCCATGACAGAAGCGCTGCAACAATCGTAATCATTGAATATGGACATCAAAGTTGCCATTTGCCAAATTCTCCATCGAGTTCAGCCGTATTCATCCTGAAATAACCTGTTCAGCTTTCCCCTGTAGGCGGCGCAAATTAAACGAGGGTTCACGACCAGAGACCAAGGCCACGCCCCCGATTTCGCAGATGCAAGGCCCGCAAAGGGTCCGCCTGCAGCTCAGCCGTCCGGCACGGCTTTCCAGTCAGTAATACCGGTGCCCATAACTCAAACGGGCTTCTGGCCACCTCCAGTTCCGGCTCAACAGCCCATCCCCTTCTGCCCAGAGCCCGCAGCCCAAGTAAACGCTTGGCCGCAGTGGCCGGCTTACGTAGCCCCACAACCCGTCCCAGGGCCCGTAGCCCAAGTTAGCACATGGCCGCAGTGGCCTCCCAACCCAATCCCTCAGCCTACCCCTCTCAGCTCAGGGTCGATAACCCAGGTAGACACCGGACCGCAAAATACAGCGCCTCCGGCCGCTTACAACACTCTCCTCCAAGCAAAACTGCAATACTCGCTCTTCACCGCTACACCAATGACCGTCCCAGCAAATGCCATTGCCACAGAGCCCCCGCAGGCGGCTCACAACGTTCGAGCACAGATTTTTGCAGAAATTCAGGAAGTTGGCTCCAGAGGCGGACAAATTCCCAACCCCAGTACCTCCATATTCAGAATTGATACTTCCATAAGCCACCCGCTAAAACCCCTCCTGGACAAATCACTCGACACCATCCTCCAGGCTGTCTCCCCCAGAACACTCCAAACATACATGACAGCATGGAAATGCTTCAAGTCGTTCCATCTCTCTCATAATATTCCGTTCCCTGAATTTTCTCTACTCTCAATAACCTCTTTTATCTCTTTTCTCAACAGCATTAAATGCCTCCAAGTCAGCTCCATCAAAGGTTACATAAGCGGTATCCAATTCTTCCACAAGCTGTTGTACGGCGCTCCGTCACCCGATATTAGCAATTCTCAAACTGCCATGTTGATAAGAGGAATTCAGAGAACCCGACCTACTTGTCCCGACTCCAGGCTACCCATTACCTTAGACATCCTCACCAAGTGCATCCACACCCTCCGCACAGGTTACCAGACCCCCAGTACAGCCCGTACACTCGACACCATATTCATTTTAGCCTTTTTTGGGTTTTTGAGATGCTCCGAACTAGCCATCTCCTCCAAATTTGACCCAGCCACTAACCCCACCATCTCGGACCTAACCATCCTCGATAGCGAAACTATCTCCTTTTTGATCAAACAAAGTAAGACAGACCAAGTCAAGAAAGGTCACTTCGTTTAAATTTTCAATCTCCCTTCGCCTATCCAACCTTATCAAGCCGTTCGCGAGTATCTCCGCCTCAGAATTTTCCAAGCTAAATCCCCCCTCGAACCCTTATTTTTAGACCACGCCGGGAAACCAGCCAGTCGCACCTGGTTCCAAAAACACCTAAAAGCTGTCCTGCTATCAGCAGGCATCTCAGCAAGAAATTTTTCCAGCCACTCTTTTCGCATCGGGGCAGCAACGTCAGCGGCCCAAAAGGCCTCACTAAACACCAGATCCAAACCCTAGGGAGATGGTCTTCAGAAGCTTTCCAAAGCTACATCAGAACGGACCAGTCTCACATTAAATCAGCCCACCAAACTCTTGTTTCATAAAAATCGGTGCGAGCTTTCCTGGCTTTTACTTCCTTCAAATCACACGCTTGGCGAGGCTCCCCCTGCTGACACCGCGGACCATCACTTACGACAGAGCCTCCCAGCAAAAAACTTGCCTTTTCCATCCTGCGGCCGGAGAGTCTCACCCATCCAGGCTGCGAGCTGCCATCTCCAGTCAGGTCACGGCGAGTGCCTCCCGGCCACCCAACTTTACCCTTCCGTCTTTACCTGTCCGACAGTGAGTCTTGATCTCCCGTTGGATGCCGGCGAGAGCCTCCCGGCCAGACAACAATTACCTTTTCCACCCCACGGCCGGCGAGCCTTACCCATCCAGACCGCGAGTATTTTCCTCCCGTCGGATGTCGGCGAGAGCCTCCCGGCCACACATCTTACATTTTTATGTCTTTACCTGTCCAACGCAGCGAGTCTTGATCTCCCATTGGACGCCGGCGAGGTGCTCCCGGCCAGACAATCTTACTACTATGTCTTTACCTGTCCAACGCAGCGAGTCTTGATCTCCCGTTGGACGCCGGCGAGGTGCTCCCGGCCAGACAATCTTACTTTCTTCTGTCTTTACCTGTCCAACACGGCGAGTCTTGATCTCCCGTTGGACGCTGGCGAGGTGCTCCCGGCCAGACAATCTTACTTTCTCTGTCTTTACCTGTCCAACACAGCAAGTCCTGGTATCTCGTTGGACGCCGGCGAGGTGCTCCCGGCCAGACAATCTTACTTTACCTGTCCAACACAGCAAGTCTCAATCTCCCGTTGGACGCCGGCGAGGTGCTCCCAGCCAGACAATCTTACTTTTCCTGTCTTTACCTGTCCAACACGGGAGTCTCAATCTCCCATTGGACGCCGGCGAGGTGCTCCCGGCCAGACAAACGCTCTTCTGTCTGCTCACACCAAAAATATCGAACCCCGTCGAACGCGACATACCCGGCCGTTTTGGCAATCTTAGCTTTCAGTCCACCACCGGCGAGGTTCGACCACCCGGCTCACAAGTATCAATCTCACGTCAGATGCCGCAAGAGCCTCCCGGCTGGACAACCTCACCTTTTCCTCCTTCGTCAGCGACGCTAACCCATCAGACAGGCGGGCACGCCCACCAGTTGGATGTCAGCTAAGCATCCCGACCAAACTTTACCTTTCCGTCTTCACCTGTCCGACGCAATGAGTCTTGATCTCCCATCGGACGCCGGCGAGGTGCTCCCGGCCAGACAACCTTACCTTTTCTAGTCCCATGCTGGCGACACTTACCCGTCCAACACAGCGGGTATTGTGCCCCTGTTGGGCGTCGACGTGAGCCTCGCAGCGAGACGTCCTACCGCTTCCCCCTTGGCCCGCCGAACACCATTCAACTGTCTCTGCTATCCTCAAACCTTTTCCCCCTGCCTGGCGAGGCTTACCCGTCCGATGTCCTAAGTCTTACAATCTCTCATCGGATGCTGCAAGAGCCTTCCCCAGTTCCGGGTTTCTCTTCTCTCTACTCGCCGGCGAGTTCTATCCGTCTGGCAGCGTAGCCTTGGTCTCATGTCAAGACGTTGACGCGGTCTCCCGGTGTGCTCCTATGCTTGCCGTCCGCATGCGACGCTCATCCATTTGATGCCGTGAGTCTCGATCTCCCGTCGGATGTTGTGAGAGCCTCCTTGTCGGGCGTCCCAAACTCTTTTTATCTGCCTAGCCGATAGGACCCATCCGTCCGTCAGAGGGGTATTGTGCCCTATCGGAGGCTTCATGGTCCTCTCGGCCAGATACCGCCCTCTGTCCTCTGATTAGCAGGGGCTGATGGCCAGTAGGGCCGGTACGCTGACTCCGTGAACTATCCCACTGCAGGCAACTCGGGTCCTCCTGGCCAGGGCTCCAACCACGCTGCTCCTCCATCGGCGGGCAGGGCTCACCCGTCCCAATGCGGTGAGCCATCGCTGGGCCTCGGTTGAGCCCGCCCCGACCGGTCGCCCCAAAACCACGAAGTTTACTCCGGCGGTCGGTGGGGCCCACTCATGCATGCCAAACTGCTCCCTCAGAGCACGTAGACCCCCCCGGCCTGCCACACAAGTTACTCCTCGGAACTAGCTCCCGCCAGATCTCAAACGCGTATTTGGGGGGGAATCTTAGTCTGGCGGCTGTCCTACATTATATTGCTTTTTGGGGGTTCACTGGGTTCGGGCCATTCTCGGCTAGGAGCCCTCCCCCAGGACAGCACGCCTACAACGTATTACCATACACGCCAAATACGCATTACGTTTATCATGCTAGTAGATGTAAGTGTGAAATCGTGAAATGAAGTTTAGAAACTAAGTTTATAAACTAAGTTCGGGAGGAGCACGTCAGATACTCAGGCTAATTAGCACAGGTGGTACACAATCTAGGTAATCAACCCTGGGACATAAATACAGCTGTCTTACCTCCATCTAGTTGACGGTTAAGCAGCATCCCTCCACCACCCCTTCTCCACCAATATCACTAGAATTCTAATCACACGGGGGGGTTCACTGGGTTCGGGCCATTCCCGGCTAGGAGCCCTCCCCCAGGACAGCACGCCTACAACGTATTACCATACACGCCAAATACGCATTACGTTTATCGTGCTAGTAGATGTAACTGTAAAATCATGAACTACTGTCATACAACTGCTCAAATACTTTTGGCCATGAACTGAAAATAAACTAAATTTTCTCTTCAATTTGATAGCATAGTTTGTGTAGACCAACAAACAAAAAAATGAATGTTTGCATTGAAATTAATCGGAAAAACTAAATGTGCAATAAGTGTAGTGCTTTGATTAGATTGTGTTTCACACACTGTAGTCAAATGTTCATGGCTCAACTCAACTTCAAACAGCAACCTCGGATCCTCCTTGAAGGCAAGAGCAGAACAGCTGCTTCCAACTGTAGGCCTTTAAACAAAATAACCTCATTAGATTAACATAACATGGTGGATGCTTTTACCCTTCTTTTTTTACATCCATTACTGTGTAATACAGATAAATTCAGGAAAGACAGGTATGATCTCAGACAGAGAGGTAGGGTGTCAGTCAGTGGTACAATTAAAATCTAAGCAGTAATGATTTAATTACCTTTTTCAGTCTGCCATCTTCACAGTCATCAAACATGCAACTGAACTTCTCCTTCAGGGGACTCTGTGAAACTTGAAGGACTCGGGATGTCATTACAGAGAGCTGTGTGAGAATATGTTGGTCCACATCAACATCTCACAGATCCAGAAGGAGCTTGTGTTAAGAGGAAGACAAAGGAAAGGAAATGAAAGACATACAATTAAACAAGGCAATTAACACATTGCTGTACTGAACATTTTGGCCAGTATGAAACACAAGAACTCAGAGAGAGTCTCCGCTGTGCTATAATTGGACACAAATTTTGTCCGATAGCATTTTACAGTGCCATCCTTTCTTTGAGGAGCTCAAAGTTTAGTCTAAACTTCTGTTTCCTCCTTCCTCCAAAAAAAATGGGGTCTGTCAATAAGATGTAAAAAAAACAACAACAAAACCAAAAAAAACCAAAAAACAAAACAGTCTTTAGAAAATATTTAGTCGAGGGCAGCCCTACTAGAAAGAGACCAGGGCCCGTATTCATGAAGAATCTTAGTGCTAAGAGTTGCTCCAATTAACACAATTCTAAGAAAATTCTCAGAAATATGGGCGTTTCCTCTTAAAATGAATGAAAAGGTCCTAGTACAGAAAAAGTAATGCAGAAAGCATCTTAACCCTTAAAAGAGGTCTTAAGGTCCAAAATTATTAGGAGTACAAACAAGGACTTTTAAGAGGATTATGAGTTTCTTTAGCAGTGGAGATAATGGACGAAACACGAAGAGGAAGAAAAAAATGTGTTGCACACAATGCATGCCAGTCAGTTAATAAGATGACACACATTAGATTGTGCAAGTATCATGTTTGTGACCGATCTTATTAGAGACACGCTAACATCTCCGACACCACGCAGAAATGCCATAGCGCCAGAAATGGACGTAATCTCTACATTAACATATTTGGCAACTGGACAAATGCAACTATGCAGCAGTGATGATTTGGGTCAGTCACAACCTTTTATAAGAAAAGTGATCACACAAACATTTATAGCACTTTCAGAACTGTATTATGTCACTGTTAATTTCCTAAAAATGTGTTACGTGTGACAGCATTGTTAATTAAAAATAAAGAACATATATATACATATATAATGTTTGTGTCTGTGTGAATGAGAGTACGGTAAAACAGGAAAAATTACGCATGTAATTTCAAAGTGAGGGCTTATAATAAACCCTAAAAGCGCTCTTTTATTTCACTTTTGTACAACCAACCAATCACAGTATTCAAAAGACTGTGTCATTCCTAGCAACGGGATCAGCCCCGCCTCCTCATTAAGATAAAAGTTTTTGTCTTTTCCTCACTCAGTTGCTCTTAGATTGGTCCTGAATCACTCTTAAGCTAAGACTCCAACGTATAATTTTTTTAAGCTAAATTAGAAGCTCTCTGAGAGTATTCTTAGAATATTTAAGAATACGCGCCGAGACTTCTAATTATAATTAGGCAAATAAAAGTATTAATTATCAAAAAGTTATGCATGACAATTAATAATCTTAAATATGGAAATGTGGCTTACCCAAATACAACATCTGTTACGTGTCCTAAAAATATAAACAAAGAGCTCTTTTTATCCAACTTAACAATGTACTGATGATGTTATACTCAAACACATTTCTTTTGGATTTTTCATTTATTCCAGTATGAACTATCTGTAACAACATTAGACAAATAATGTTCAATTCCAAACCCAAATAACTCACTTTTGATGAACACAAAACACATTCTTAATAAAGCACCAACAAAAAACTTGTTCAAAGTAAGTCATGTGACATATCTTGTGAGGTGACAATCACTTTTTTTTATTCACTCAATATATAAAGTTTGAGTATACTGCAAATAGTTATTTCAAATGAATATTCTAAAATAGCACTCAAACCCAGTAAATCGACACAAAATAACTCAATGTACAAGCTTTATGATATGATATATGATATGATATTTGATCATGAGACATGCAAGAACCAATTGCTTATATTACCATTTTAAATTTGGGAGTTACAAAGGTTTGATTTGTCAATGTGATGTTACAAAAAGCATTGTAAATGAGGTATAACACTTACTTTAGGTGTCTTGTTGATAAGTGTAACCTCTCTGCCTGCTCCGTATAGTGAATCAAAGCAAATGTCTCTCTGAGAAAAGTTTAGGAATGCATATAACATAAATGTCGTTGTAAAACAATATGATGTTATAAATACATATTGTGAATGAGGTAAATCACTTACTTTTTGAGTTTTCCAAAAAGCAAAATCTTTGTCTTCTCAGTATCACGAGTCAAAAACAATTGTCTATGAGAAAAGTTTAGGAGCGCACAACACAAAAATATCGTTATAAAATAATAATATAACGTCCTAAAATACATATGTAAATGAGGCTAAACCTTACTTTCAGTCTTCTCTCTGTTAAAACCTCCGTGTCTGCACTGCGAGTCAGAAGAAATGTCGTCTGAGAGAAACGTTTCGTACAGTTTAATCGCGTATTAAACCTATTTGTCAAAGAATATGGCGACTGTGAGAGTGGTTTTATGTCGTGGCCCATTAGAGCAAGAGATGGATTCCTTCCATTTAGTCAATGAGGCTCAAGAAGCAGAGTTCCAGATGTCAAAATAAGACTTTATTAACCAGTAACAAAGCCGAGATACGGTTACTGCAGCTACCGCATCTGATTCTCTGTCTGCCCGTACATCCATTTTATACCTTTTTCACTACCCAAACTTGGGAGTTCTGGTTTTTAATTGGCTATGCTTGTCTGGTTTGCCACAATTAATTTACTACCGCACCTGGTCCATCTTTAATGGTGGCATTTGGCCGAATCAGCCCTTTTTTAAAAGACCTTGGGCAGCGGTCCCATGAGACATACATCAAAACCTTGGGCAGCGGTCCCATGAGACATACATCAAACCTGTTTACATGTCTTTGTCATATTCTGGGCATTTACCCAAAGTTCATAGGGTTATTCAAGTTCACTAATACCCTCCATTGTAAAGCACTAGTACTGCCAAATAGATTGGAATAATTCAACATATTGATCAGTTTATGGATTACATTCTTGAACATACATCATATTTTGAGTAAAATAATACTATATTGAGTAAATAACATGCTATAAAGTAAAATAACACAATAGTTTCAGCCAGTTTAGGGAGTACTAAAAAAATACTGAAAAAAATAAAGTACAAAAATTAATACTGAAAAAAATAAATAAAGAAAACAAACTAATTTGTTAGAGCCATATTATATTCATTATATTTTATACATTAAACAATCTATAACTTAAAAAAAAAAACATGTTTAACAGATCCTTAGTCAATATATATTAAAATAGCTACAAATAAGTAAAGTTCTGGTTCCAGTTCCGGGTCCCTAATTAATGCAGATTAATAATCCCTTAAAGAGATTATCCAAGAGAATGTTGTAAATTTTTTAATAACACTAATAGAGAGATGCAACAATGATCAGAAGATAAGAGTAAGTCATTTGTAAATCTGATGAGTGTAGTTTCAGTGCTATGAAATGGTCTAAACCAGGAACTATATCCACTATTGTACAGTATAGCCTGATAGGTCCAGAGCAAAGGAGGCCCACTCTTTAAAAATATTAGTCTCAGAAAACATTAATTTTCAGTGATGGTCTTTTATTTAGTGATGTGCGAGGCACTTGACTATGCTTCAGTTTTTGAGGCCTTTGGCATATGAATGGGTTGCTTTTGTATTAAAGACAATCACTCCTGTGCCACTGTGATAATTCTTTGAAAAATTATGTCATCAAAGTGTTAATGGTTGTGATCAGTTTCTGCTCATTTAGCAGAGAGGTTTTTTAGAGACAGACCCACGATTCCAACTGATATTGTTTGTTCTGTTGTTTATACTTGGCTGATCTAATGGAGCATGTCTGGATAACGCCCCAGCAGGGACGCCTTTCTCAGCAGTAGGGTGCTAAGGCGGTAAATTGGTCAAGGCAGAAGATAACTCTTGAAACTATCCAAAGACGTGATGACATGCATCGAAAACATGGCTATGTTTACATGCACAATTTTTGATTCAATCAGACTTAATTCAGTCCGATTGATGAATCTGAATGTAGTGTTTACATAAACGCTACATAAAGTGACCGGGTTTATGTGCGAGTTTATATGTCACAAGCTTCAAATCGGAATTATTTTTATTTTTTTTACACGTGCACACTGCACAAATATAGAGTTTCCAACTTTGTGCATATAATAATCACTCTCCTACACTGTTTCTTTATTTCTTTTAACAGCAGAATTAATATTTATCAATTTCTGGATGAATATATATATAAACTGCTGTGCGCATGCTATCAGGCAGTAATTCTGCATCGTGCCACGAGATCTTGTTCCATCCCTAATGGTTACATGTGTAAACTGAGATGTTCCCTTTCGAAGGGTCCTCTAGAGGTCGCTATGGGAACGCTACACTAACCACCACCATGCTGAGGGATGAGTGTCCGAATAGCTGGATTCCTAAGTCACAGACTCAAGAAACATCATCCCTGCACAGCGGATGTAGAGCCAAAATCTCCCTACAGGCAAGCTCAAAGCTCGCCATCATAGACTAGCTCACCAGAGTATGGCTCTCAGAGTGGAGGGCTCAGGAAAGTGACTCTCTAGATTGAGAGGAGACCTCTTCACTCGAAGCTACAAACAGCTAGTTAGGCTCAAGAAAGAGTCTGCGCATGGTACTGCCTAAGCGGAGTTCTGGAAAGCGGAGGATTCAGCGTAATTACTTGCTTAAACGAGAGGAAGCCTAGCAACACTCGATCCAGGTAGTGGAACTATTAAGAGTGGAGGTCTCAGTATAACGACTTTCTATAGGGAGAGGAGACCTGGCTACACTCAACGCCAGAGGCAGTTAGTGAGGCTCAAAAAAGCCTACATACTCCTATTGCTGCCAGAGATGGAGTTCTGAAGAGTGGAGGCTTCAGCAGGACGACTCTCTAACCAAGAGGAAGCCTAACAACACTCAACCCTAGTTGAGGGGCTCTTAAGAGTGGAGGGCTCAGCATCATGACTCTCTAAAGCGAGAGGAGACCTGACTACACTCAGCGCTAGAGACAGCTAGCAAGGCTCACAATAGAGCCTATGTACTAGTCGTGCTGATTAAGCGGAGCTCTGCAGAGCGGAGGCTTCAGTAGAATGCCTAGTAACACTCGACCCTGGTTGAGTGAGGGGCTCTTAAGAGCGGAGGTATAGAGAACAATAACAAAGAGTAATTTTTCAGTTAAAGTCAATTAATTGATGATTCAGTGATGTCTTTAGCCAGTTCAGCTCCAATGGTATCTGTGCAATTAGTCAAGTTTCCCCAACTAAGCAAGCCAAAGATGATGGTGGTAAGGAACCAAAACTCCATTTGTGACAGAAATGGAGAAAAAAAACCTTGGGAGAAACCAGGCTCAGTCGGGGGGCCAGTTCTCCTCTAGCCAGACAAAACCAGCATGGCATGGTTTAATGCTAGGCTGCAACACAGTAAAAAATTGTGTAGAGGACTCGTCTCGTTCTTCATGGTCTTGTCCCATTGCTTGAGGGGAAGTTGACGAGGTCTTCACAGGGGCTCTGTCTTTGGACCTCATAAAGTTGAGATGGTCTCTGATGACACTCAGGGCTATAGAGGCTGTCTGTTTGTGCTGATGGTTTGAATCTGGGTGGCAACTGTGACCTTGAAATAAGAATGAAAGAAACTAATATTAACGTAGATGCCATTCACTCAACCAGAAAGTCTTAGGAGACTCTTTCTGGAAAATATTCTAGTGTGCAGGCTCAGTCTCAGTGCCCTTTTGAGCTGTTAGCAAATAGCAGAGCTTGCGTTGGAGCCTATGCAGAGCTATTAGCATTGAAGGATAGCGGTTAGCATGTGGTTGCATTTTGTGGGTTGAATGCAGTGTGTTTTGAAATGTAAGTGACTGAACCAGTTACTTTTGAAGCATTTCTTTCTTTTTCACCCTTATTCCGTATTCTTCTCTCTCTCTGTCCCTCTTCTCCCATTTAAAAGGACTGTAAAAAATGCCATGTTAACAAACTGGCTGTATGATTATAACTAACATTAATCGTCAGAGTGGCTAGCGATGGGGTATTAGTTTAATAGCTGTTGGTTTATTAGAAATTAAGTCGGTACCACCTCATTACGGTGATTGATTAAATTATAACTGCTGTCCTGATTTTAAAGACATCAATGGATAAGTTGCTATTGTTAGGAAATTGAAATTAATAATTTAATGTCATAATTCATTACAAATTTGAAACTAATTTGATTTCATAAAATAATTTCAGTTACTGCTTCCACGTAGCAACAATAGCCACTGATTAATCATAAGCGCACTTATGATTTGACAACAACATTAAGATCTTAATCATTATCAAGAGGGCCAGAAATGTTTAATTTCATTCACAAGTAATTAGGGTGGCACAGATTAATTTGGTCTGATGATGTTAATGACACAAGGAGGAATGAGTAACTTGTTTTGCTAGGGATCCAAAATCAGGGATTTGAAATCTGTAATTTAATTTCATAATTTCGAATTTGAAAATTCTAATAACATTTAATAATTAATTACAGTTCCTGTTTACATATTGCAACAATATTGGCTTATCAACTCAATTGTAAATTGCTGTTGTAATTCTAATCCTAATCGATCCTATCAATTTTAATGATAAAAAACATTGACTCCATCGTGGGTCACAGCAAGCAGAGTCACCTGTTCCGACATAACCTGGTGCGAGCTGGGGGGGGGACCGAATACCTCTGTTCTAGTAGTGCAAAGTGACAGCACGCAGGCATCGGAGGAGGAATCAACAGGCTGACTGGGCGAAGGTGCGGATATACCACCCCGGGTAACTATTGACGAGGTACGTCGGACTTCGGGTCCATGCTGACGGATAGCCCCTGGATTCAGCCCCACACCCTCTTCAGGCCAGCAGTCATTGACATGCCTCACCCGAGTCCCAGCCTGGATGTGCCAAAAGCCATGGCTGTTTGAGAGGCTCACTGCAATACGGCGGGGACAGAGTGTTCGGCAAGACCCTTACAGGAGCTCACCTGGTGCACTCAGACGGGTGGTTCCTTACTACTGGTAATTTCTCACCAAGCTTAGGGTATAAGGACGTTAACCTTCCAATTAGAAAACCCAATAATGAAATTAAGGTTTCCTCAAAACTTAGGTCAGTTTGTTTTATCCTGTAAAAAAGTAAAACCAACCTCCTAAGTGTATCGACTCAACAGCGCCACCACCCTTGTCATTAGTCCTAACCTTGGGAGTACATCCTCACTTTTTTCTTCTCTTTTCTCCCTGCTGCTATCTTATAATTTGACTACTGCTACTGTTCCCTAAGATTTAGCCTGTGGGAAGATCATGAGCAGAGAACTTTCACAATTGAACAGATATTTGTGAAACTTGAGAATGACGTTTCAAACCTGTTTTCTATTTACCTTCCTCTCTTGTGAAATCCTACCCCACCAAGTTAAAGCAGGGAAACAAAAAGATAGGCATTTGCTACATTTTAAGCACGCGCAAGAGACACTCTAACCAGTATTGTGGTGTCAATTTTGCCATTAAGGGACCAGTACTGTCATTGCTATTTTTTTCCTCCACCCAGGAGGAAATTTTAATAGCAATCACAGTCCTATTACAAAAAGAGAAAACCTGTTTACAATTCTCTGACTAGAAGCATCCTTATAAATCAGACTTAACAAAAAAAAGAGACTAGAGGAAAATCTGCTACAGAAATAAATGTTGTGTTCTTGTCCCTCTCCCTCACCTTCGTATTAGACTGACCTCCTTCCTTGAAAAAAGGAGAGTTTCTCTTACAGGAAAAGGTGAAGCATCCGATTATTACCCTTTTACTTGCTCTGTTGGTGTTCTCCTTTTCTTTCTCTGTTTTCTAGCTGTGCTACCTGTGTGTGCACAATCATTTTCCCCACAGAGGCTACAAATTAGAAACATGCCCACCAGAGGATCACACTCAACATTAGCATTCACTATACTTTGCACATTTACACCCCTGTTGTGCTTTGTTTTGCTTTGTTTCCCATTCAAGGTGTGTGTCAATTCGGTTTGAGATCTCCCTCATCCCGCCAGAACATGTCTCACAAAACAGAACATGTCTGTCACTGGAAGGGTCTGGAAACAAGGCTAAGTGCTGCGACAGACAGCCTCCTCCCTAAGGCTGCTGATACACTCAAACATCAGACACAGGACCAGCTGGATGACAACATAACAAGCCTCATGGGACAAGACCCAAGTCAAACTTGAAACTCAGAAATGACAGAAAGGGCCGGATGAAGTGGAACAAGGCACTTAGGAGGAGATCAACAGGCTAAAAGAAACCCTAGCAGCTACTAGCAAAGAAATGGAACAAGTCAAGGCAGACTATGCTGATCGGTCCAAAAAGCTACAGTATGTGGAACAGCTACTGGACAAGGCAAAGGCTGACTTCAGAGATAAAAACGGCAGAATCAAAGCCCTTGAAGCTCACCTGGATGAGTCAAGAAATGAGATCAGCCATCTAACACGACAGCTCGACTACATAAAAGAGGAATCTGACAGGTTCCAAGGGGAAATCAAGCAAGCTTACAAACTGCGCCGTGAGCAATGAAAGACATGATGTGCACCGACCTCACCCCTGCCGAACAGGACCGGGTTGCCTGTTCCTGGACTGATGCGTGAAAAAAGGTGGAGGGGTGGTGTTGAAACAATCACCAACTCCCTCTGGAGAACTTTACCTCACTTTAGCTCAGCCAAAATAATCTGCTGCAGCCTGCCACATATCATCGCACGGCTTGGACCTAAAAGACCTTGACAAGCTCGCCAGGAACATTTGCAAATTCACCCCGAGCGTGCTAAATAGCCCAAATGTCCAAGCTTATCTCCAAGATATCGATTCCCATCTGGAAATGCGACCTAACGTTATGGACAAAGATAGACTATACTTACATCGAACGACATCCAGTTCTGAAGTTCGCAGCTTCCTGGACAGGCAGCCTGCTCACACAAAGACTGATTATCAACTGCTTCAAGAACCCCTGTTTAAAGAGTTCGCCGATCCTGAGTCCAAACAAGGCTTAGTGGCTGCCCTGGAGATGAGACAAGGACGTCACAAACCTCCTCAAGCCTACTAGAGTCGACAGACGAGCATACTTCGGAACACACGATGAACCTGACATGGAGGGCGAACTGAACTTTAAAACTATCTTCCTATGAAATCTCCATCCCGCAGTAAGTCACCATCTTGGTGTTCTCGCATGTCCACAAACAATGAATGCTCAGCAGCTGCGAGACTTGGCACAGAAGGCCTACGGCAAACAAAAGATGGCATCAGAAAAGAGCGCCAAAATCCCAGCAGCTCTTGACTTTAACACTCAAAGTCAAGGGTTGGCTCTAGAGGTCACCCAACGCCAAGACAGCACCAAGCCGCCACATAGAGATTGGAATACACCCCCATTCAACAAAGAACGAGACTCACATGCTGGCACCCGACCTAAACAGAGGTATGACTGCTGGGATGGACCATGTGGACATCAACGCTCACCTGGACGGCACTGGGAGAAGTCATGCGACCAGTCAATTCCTCATGACAATCATTGGGAGAGATCGTGGAACCAGCCATGCTCATTTAGAAACTCAAGAGGGGAAAGCTCGTGGGAATCATACAGAAAGTCCAAGGGAAAACGAAAAACTCACCCTGGAGCAACCAGCCCAAGAAATCGACGAAAGAATTCACAGAGATTCCAAACTGACCGAGCTCAAACTGAATCCACGCAACAAAAGACACCCTGTGTTTCGACTCACAAGAGCTGACGAAAATGATGATGAAAAAAATATTCCAAAGAAAAGAGGAAGATCGGAAATGGGAAAAGAAAGAGAAAACAAATTCAGCCTGACTAATGGCCCGGACGAGATGGCAGCGACAAGCTGACCCAACATCCATGGAGAATAGAACTCCTTTACTTCACTCTCAGAGAACCGTAATCACACTAACTTCAGATGGACACGAAACCCCACCTGAAAACCCGGCAACAGAGTTAGACACTAAATTAATACCCAATGCTCTAGATCACAGCAGCGTCCAACAAACACCTGCTGATGAAACCCCTCATGTTCCTGATTGTGCTGTCTTGGTCGTCTGCCACTCCGCAGAAAAACACCACATCAGCCCTGATATCCTAAACGTTTTCTCCCAAACTCCAGTCCCTCAACTTCTAGGTGATCTCATTGAGAAAGGTATAGCAAGAAAGTTTTACCTCTCCATCATCATCGAACGACACCTCAGAGTCGAAGCCCTTCTCGATACGGGAGCCGACATTACTCTAATGTCTACAGAACTTCTCAGGAAAGTCCAAGAAAGAATGAAGAGGACTAACGGAACCCTGAAGCTTCAAAGGTGCGAACTAAACATCCAAGTACACTCCCACACGGGCCTACAACTAAAACATGTGGCCCAAATTCATCTAACAGTGGGACCCATGGATCTTGTCCATCCAGTATACGTTTCAACACTCAATACGTATCCAGTCCTCATTGGGAAAGATCTGCTTAATCGCTTCGAAAATCTAATAGACTTCAAGCACCTAAAGATTTGGACACAAGTCCGTGAGCCTCTGCCCTGCCAGTCATTAGACTCCAACGAGTCGCAGTGTCAAGTCACAGACACCGCTCCTACTTCACTGATTGACGATGCAGTATCAGAACCAGGATCTGGACCAAGCATAATCAACAAGGACCAGGACCCTCTCCTCTGCTCACTGCAGGATACTGAATCAAACACAGGCCCCCTTCAAATCATGACTGCGATAGATGTCCAAAGCACATCAGTGTCCGACGTTGCACTAGCCCTGTGGGCAGAGAACTCAGCCATCAGTCTGAAGCTATTCAGAACACTGAAGCAAAGACATCAGAGTCTACCACATGTCGCTAAGCACAGCCGCTTCCCTCTCAGTCCCTGGTCGACAACCATGACCACCTCCAAGAATATCTGCGCTGTGGACATAAGATGGAACAACAGATATCTGAGTCACTACTTCCTCGTCGTCCAAGACCTGCCTCATAACATCTACATTGGAGCAGATATCATGGTCTGGCTCAATTCTTGCATTGATCCCGTAAACGACATCATATGGACTCCCCTGTCACACCAACTGGCAACTTCAGTCAACCTCAAGAACCTCCAATCCGGTCAAACCATGCCAGACGCATGCGCTATAATCATGGAGCAAGAAGCCACAATACTTGCCTACAGTAAGAGGGGTCAGTGTCCGCCTCAACATGCGACCTGGCCAAACTCTCAACAGTAAGCTAGGCTTCTTCCAACCTTCCAGGACCTGCCTAAAACTCATTGAAGTGTTGACATTGAAGTGTCATCTCGTGCTGTGCATGTGTTGTTCAACAACTGTCAACAACGACCCTTGTACACCCCGACAATTTAACTTAGGCCCTCGCTCATCGCAATATACTGACATAGCAGCCGTCCTCTTCACACTGCACATGGCTCCATGTGCAGTACACGTCTGTCTAAGCTTCACGTGCCATTTAGTTGGGTGGAAACGGAATGGATTCAAAACAGCTAACAATAAGCCTGTCAAGCACCAGGAACTCTTCCAAGCAAGCGATGCCATTGTCACTGAACATGACATGATCGTTTATTGGAAAAAAGTTTGAGGTCATCCAGGACAAAACAAGGACTCGCCAAAGCAGGTGCATTACACGGAGAGTCCTGGACATTTCATCCCCTCCCACCCAACCCTTTAGTGGCAGCAATAACCTGCCGCCAGCATGCCACTGGCGCGCACACCCCTGCCTCCTCCCACATTTCCCTATCACCTTAGTTCGCTGCTGACGATCTCCTCACTCTCCAAACTGCGGATTGGTCACTACGCACTATGGCAGCTCACATTTCTGACCCATTAACGCATCCCATTTCCACCTCTGACCTAAACACGTCCTCCGAGCTCTGCACGCTCCATTCTATCAAGCAAATGCTGCATCTAAGAGACAGTGTTCTCACATATACCCTTGAGCCACTCATTGCGTCAAAGCTTGTAGTACCTCACGGCCAAAGGGGGATGATGCTGACACACGCACACGATACACCATGCGCAGAACACCACTGTGTCAAGGCCACCTATGAAACACTCAAGCAAGTAGCGTACTGGCCTGGCATGCAGCAAGACGTAGCGGAATATGTTAAAGGATGCATGGTGTGTTGCCAGTTACAACAGGCAAATCCAAACCACAGTGCACCACTGCAAAGGAAAGGAATGATCTTCCCATGGTTGGACCTCCAAATAGACTGGGTAGGACCCCTGTCATGGTCAACACAGGGTAACAAATACTTCCTCACCATGGTTTGCGAATTCACAAAGTGGATAGAGTGCCTCCCAGCTCCCAATGATACAGCAGAAACAACAGCCTGACTGTTAATGAACCACATCTTCTCAAAATTTGAACTGCCTTTAAGGGTCAACTCTGACCGGGGAACCCACTTCATCGCCGAGGTCATGCAGGAAGTGTGGAAACTCCTGGGTATACAGGCCAAGCTCCATATAAGCCATCACCCAATTTCCTCAGGTCAAGTTGAACGGGCCAACAGGACAGTGGTCAGCATGTTAAAAAAATATGTTTCTACCAATCAAAAGGATTGGGATATTAAACATCCTCTGGTACTGTTGGCCGCTTAATCCAACTCTCACCAGTCTACGGGAGTACCCTCGTTCACATTAATGACAGGGAGAAACATGACATTACCGCTACACCTGCTGAACCAACCTGGTGACCTGAACCTCGTCACCGCCTATAACACTCACCAGTACCTGGAAGAGTTGCATCAGCACCTGAGAACGACTTTCGCCTTCGCGCAACAGCAACTACAACGAAGCGCGGAAGGTCGGAAAGCCTACTACGACCAAAAGGTCTCTCACCATGAGCTCAATGTTGGAGACAAAGTGTGGCACTACAGCCTCGTCCGACCAGGGCAGAATGCTCCCTGTTCACAGAGTAAACGCAACAACGTATCTGACTTGCAACACACACACAGCTGCAGCTGTGCTCACTCAAGGTGATTTTATTAATTAAACAACCAATCACAAATGTACACACCCCCATTAATCATCACGTGCCATTTCATTCATTTCATACATAAATATCCATCAATAATAATAATAAAAAAAAACAATGCACATTGAGAGCACACGGTTAACACCCCCACTTGCTCTCACATTGTTAACAGAGTATAACGTATCATTTTCCAAAAATCAATGAATCAAACTTCATCATCTTACACTTTGTTGCAGGCTTTGTCAACACATCTGCTACCATCTCATTAGTGGGACAATACACTAATGTAATGTCACCATTATTTACAGAAGACCTAATAAAATGGTACTTGATGTCTACATGTTTGCATCTTTGCCTGCTCACGGGATTTTTTGCTAAGGCGATTGTACCTTGGTTATCTTCATATACTTTAGGTTGCGAGTATTGACATGTATCAAGATTTTCCAACAGCTGTTTAAGATAGAGACACTCCTGTATGGTTGTGGCTAGGGCTATATACTTTGCCTCACAGGTGGACAGTGCGACAGTTGGCTGTTTCTTTGTTTTCCATGAAATCAAAGCACCGCATTCAGTTAAACTTACACAATAGCCTGTTGTACTACGTCTGTCATTACTAGCTGCCCAGTCTGCATCACTATATGCTCTTATTCCCAGTGTCTCATTACATTTTCTGTAACACAGTTCTTTGTCAAGTGTACCTTTAAGATACCTCAGTACCTGTTTAACTGTGGACCATTGCTCAACAGTTGGTTCTGTGAAATATTGTGACAGTTTGCTTACAACAAAACTTATATCAGGTCTAGTACAGATGGTCAAATAGATGAGGCTTCCCACTGCCTCTCTATATTTTTTCACATCAATCATCTTTTCGGCATCATTATTATAGTCAAGTTTTTGTTCACAAGGAGTCGATCTAGGTTTGCAATCCTGCATGTTAAACCTTTGCAATATTTTTGTCACATATTTTGCTTGTGACATTCTCACACAGTTGTCACTCTGGTTAAAATCAACACCTAAAAAATGCCTTAATTTGCCCAAGTCTTTCATTTGGAATCTTTCAGTAAGCATGTCCTTCACACGTCTAAGAACATTTTCATCACTTGCCACAATCAACAAATCATCAACCCATATTACAATGATCACTTTTTCATTAGCTGTTTCCCATATATACACACAATAGTCAGCTTGATTCTGCACAAAGTGGTTTTTGATCAAGTACTCATGTAGTACCTTGTTCCAGTTTCTGCCCGATTGTTTTAACCCATACAACGACCTTTCCAATCTACAAACCAATTTTGCATTTGTGCCAGATTTTACTTCATAACCCTCTGGTTGTTCTATGTAAATTTCGTGATCTATTGGTGCGTTCAGATAGGCAGTTTTTACATCCATGTGGTGCAAAATCAAGTTTTCTTGTACTGCTTTTTGTATTATCACTCGGATACTTGTCAAGTTAGCTGTAGGGGAAAAAGTCTCTTCATAATCAACACCTCTCTTCTGACTGTATCCTTTGGCTACATAACGTGCTTTGCACTTTTCAGATCCATCTATGTTATTCTTAATCGCATAAACCCATCTGCCCCCCACTGCTTTCTTACCCTCAGGCAAACTACTTAAGGTAAATGTGTGATTTTCTCTAAGTGATTGCATCTCCTCATCCATTGCAGTGACCCACTCATTTGATCTGTCCGAGGTTACAGCTTCTGTGAAAGTTACAGGTATATTACATGTCACTCTATAACAGTAATCTATGTTGATCTGCACCTGATCAGTTTCCTCATCAGGTGCCTGTTGAGAAACATAGTCATGTAAATAGTCTGGCCTCTTCCTCACTCTAGAAGGGTATCTTGGAGGCTCAGGCATAGCTTCAACTGATTGGGTCTGAGGACTACTACTCTGCTCCTCCTCTTTGACTGAAACCTGGTCTTTTGCTAGACTTGAATTTACATCCTGCCTAGTTCTATTGGCTTTCTCTTTCAGAACATCATCATCATCATCAACAATGGTAGTCTGAGTCTGTTGCTCAACACGGGTCTTAGAAAGAAACTTAACTAACCTGTGCTTTTGTACTTTCCTGCTGTCAGGGAAATAGACAATGTATGCTGGACTGCTTTTATCATAACCAATAAAGACACCCTTTTCACTTCTTGAATCCAGCTTTCTTTTATCTTGTTTATAAACAAAACACTCTGAACCAAACTTTTGCATCCTAGCAAGATTGGGCCGTCTCCCTGTTAGCATCTCAACTGGTGTAAGTTTGGTGCGTTTGTTAAAGCACCTGTTCCTGATTATAGCTGCGGTCTGCACTGCATAAGGCCATACATTTTTAGGTAACTCACTCTCTATCAGCATGCACCGTGCCATGTCAAAAAGTGTACGCCAATTTCGTTCTGCTGTACCGTTTTGGTGGGGAGAATATGGTGCAGAAGTCTCATGTCTAATACCATTCTTAACCAACAGAGTTTTGTATTGCTTTGCAGTAAACTCGGTGCCATTGTCAGATCGAAGACGCAGAATTTTCCCATATGGGGCCATATCGGCAAGAAACCTCTCCGTTGCTTGTAGTGTGTCACTTTTACTTTTAAGACTATATACAAACACGGCACTAGTAAAATCATCAGTAAATGCCAAAACATATTTATATCCCTCTCTGGACTCTGGGTTAATTGGACCGGCCAAATCTGTGTGCACTAGCTCTAGAGGCATTTTAGCTCTTACATCAGGCTTTCTATTTCTGGTTTGTATAAACTTGCCTCGGGTGCACACTTCACAAGTTATAGGTTTGTTTGATGAACCTTCAATTTTCATACCATCAACAACACCTTCTAATCTTTGCACATCATCAAAATTACAGTGTCCCAGTATCTCATGCCATGTTTTTAAATCATAACATCCATTCACTTGGTCATCACATCCATCAGATACTGTATGCAAATAATATAATCTATCATGTAAATGAATGGGAAATTTTGTACCGTCTTTGTGCACCAGAATATCTTCACCTTTCCTGAACGTCACACTTGCTCCACTGGAAGCCGCTGCTTGCACCGAAAATATGTCCTGTGGGTATGAGGGAATGTACAGCGCCCGTCTCAGCATTGTTTTTAGGTGGCGTCCTCGAATGTCCACCAACCATACCTCAGCATCACCTCTGCGCTCTGCTACTCCCTTACACCTTGTGCCGTCAGCTAGCTCCATGTAATGAGTCCCTGCCTGGAACTCATCCTCGAACCTTTTGAACTTGGAGATGTCGGTGACGATATGCGAGGTTGCCCCGCAGTCGACCATCAGGCCCCTCCCGTCGACACCCTGGTTGTTTGGCTGGTATCCTGCCGCTCCATCGGTCACACTGAAAACATACTCGTCGGTCGCTTCCTCGGTGGCCCTCCATGTTGCGTCCTGGCGCCGTCTCCTCCTGCAGGTTACGTCGCGATGAGTATTACTCTTGCATTGGCTGCACCACAGTTTGCGCCGGCAAGCGCGGGCCATGTGTCCCTTCAGACCGCATCTGTAGCACACCACATCTGCTGCAGCCCGTTCAGTTGAGCCAGCACTGGTGGGTCTCGCAGGCCACTGTTTTGTCTGCACAGCCATTACATTATCCTCTACACCTGGATCACGCATCTTTTCGATGTCCTCATAGCTCCGAAGCTTTGTTTTAAATTCAGCAAACGTTATCGTGTCGTCCGTTTGCGTTATATGGATGGCAAACTGTTTAAAAGTCTCAGGAAGCCCCTTTAGTACCATAGCCACCAGCAGTCCGTCACTCAAAGTCTCTCCAGCATTTCGTAAAGCCGTGATAGCAGTTTCAGCACGAATAACATATTCAGTCACACTCTCGCTGCTTGATTTTTGAAGCGAGGTTAGCTCAGTATACAGGCTTATTACTCGTGGCTTTCCTTTACCTGCGTAGTAGTCTCTCAAAATCTTTAGTGCTGCGCGCCCATCGTCGGCTGCTTCTCGCATTACAAGCGATAAACTTTTATCGTCCAAGAACTGGATTAATTCTGCATATGCCTCGGCATTTGAAGCCGCTTCTTCCGGTGTCTCCACACCCGCTGATTCCGTAGTAATTATCTCTTTCAGGCCTTGCAACCGGAGGTGGCCCAAAAACTTAACCTCCCAAAGTTCATAATTCTTTTCATCCCCGTCGAACAGAAGCCGCGACCAGCGACCGCTATGTTCCGTTTTTCTGGCGTTAGGCCTACTCATGGCTCTACTTTAACAAGCGCTTGACTTCCTGACGTTCTGGTCCCATAACCTGTTCACAGAGTAAACGCAACAACGTATCTGACTTGCAACACACACACAGCTGCAGCTGTGCTCACTCAAGGTGATTTTATTAATTAAACAACCAATCACAAATGTACACACCCCCATTAATCATCACGTGCCATTTCATTCATTTCATACATAAATATCCATCAATAATAATAATAAAAAAAAAACAATGCACATTGAGAGCACACGGTTAACACTCCCCATCGCCTGTCAAAGAAGTTCCTACCTCACTGGACAGGACCCCATGAGATCATAGACAAGCTCTTACCTGTCGCCTACCGAATCAATATCAAACAAGGGTGCAGCGAGCCAGTCCTTCGATGGGTCAATTGAAACCAGATAAAGAGGCGCCAGGGCTCCAACCGACAGGAAAAAGGGGAAGATCAAACCCACTGACACAGACCGACAATCATATGCTCTACAACACAAAACATAAGTACTGTCGTTCTAGGAAAACATATAGCGACCTTGCGTAGACACAACACTTACTCTCTCCTCCGCTGCACTGCCAGGACCAACATCTAGTAGAGGGAAGTTACTACACACAAGTGCCACTTGTTTGCTGCCTCACCTCATTCGGGTGTCCTTGTGTCTCTTTGTTTTTTTATTAGTAGTATGATTATTTGTATTTATTTTTTCTCACTTTGTTTTTCATTTTCCTCCCTTACTGTAATCTCCTTTCCCCTCTAATCCCCTTATCAGTGAAATCCCTTAACCAGTCCTTAAATCCAGGCCCTGAAATTACGATAGACTCCCTTCAATAAAGTCGTCGTAACTTGTTGTGAGAACCGTTGTCAACCGATCGAGGCAACCCACCAAATCATGAACGACATGCTTCGCAAAGTAAGTTCCTTGATCGACAACTTAGCCAGGAGTAGGATTCCACACTACTTGATACCTCTTAGCCCTGTCCAAAACATCCTAACTTTGGCCACTGCGGGCCCCGCTTGTTACATCCAAACCCATCTCACCTTTTCTCTAGGTAGCGCTATTCCCTTATACGTAGATCCGGAAGAAGGCGACTTGGCCTTTCTTCTCAGTTTGGCCATTATCGACGCTAATAATATTTACCGGCTTAAAGATGTTGTGAATGTGGGATTTGGCAAGGAACACCTATATCAAAATCCACACTCCTGAAGTAGTTGCGTATCACGATAACAACGAGCAATTTTATCTGGCCCCAAACCTAAAGATGTGTACGCTCACTAAGGACATTCACTTCCTCTGCCCGAGTAAACCCTTTGTACGCGACAATACCGAGGGCATCTGCAGCCTAGAATTGGAAGAAAGGATCAAGGAGGAGGGAAGCCAAAGCATCGATTTGACTCCGGTTAATACAGCTTTAGAAGCTACTGCTCACCTTCCGCCTGCTGGCATGCCAATTATTCAGTCTTGGTCTGCCGCTGACACCGCGCTTTGCATTCCTACTGTTGTAGGATATGTTGTGACTTTGACACTGGCCTTCCTCCTACACAAGCGAGTGAACGCCGTTCAAGAGTCTTTCAACAATTGCACATCAGGCGTACCGCGCATTTTCCGACGTGATAAAACCCGAACAAGAACCCGAACCCGAGAACTCAACCAACTTGATTGAGATCACGCCTATACCACCTCGTCGAACCCCTGAAAATTAAACCAATCGGAATGAGCCAATTACCAATAATCCTAAAGAATGCACCCCTACGTCTTCTCAAGTTTCTAACCTGTTCCTTCCCAAATAACCCTGCACCAGGAATCAGTTACTGATGGAGATGTTGTTTGTGTCTTATGTGTGCCGGTTCTCTCTGCCTCTTGTTCCAGTGCCCGCCGACGTTCGCAGTGGGAACCTCGCCGAGCAAATGGGGATATGTAGTGCCGTTGAGAGGAAACAAAACAAATAATTTCAACACAGCACATTCCAAAGGAACTTGCCCCCCCCCCCAGCATTTCAAGTCATAAAAGTCAATACATGATCGATCTTCAGTGAACTGGCCGGCTGATTTCCTGCCCTAAAATCTCTTTATCTCAGGAGATTTCTAAAAATCAGGAGAAAAACCAAAATGTCTAAAAACCAAATTTTTGGGATATATTCAAGAACAGCACCTTATTGTTGGTTCTTATCACTTAACTATAATTCAACCGAAACAGGACAAAATAACTATCTGGAAATGGTCCGGGATGACCGTTTAACGCATAATTCAGTAATGTAAGATTGATTTACATTCAGACGTATGAGCTAAGAAGCTCTGCAGATGCACACATAAAGTGACTTCCTGACCCCGGACACCTCCCGTTTCTCTGTTGCATTCCAAGGGAATGCGTGCTCTCTCTCGTTCTTGTGCAGACAAAGAACGAGAAAACTGTTATGGACTTCATGCTAAAAAACAATTAATAATTCCTACCGCTATTAGAGCAGTATACTCAAGAGACAATATATTTTTGGTTGTAAATAAGTGTTGCGGGAGAGAGGAAATGGGAGTTGCCGCTTTAAGACAGCTATGCACGGGAGTTGTAGTCAAAAGTCAGATGCATTACATTTACATTTATGCATTTAGCAGACGCTTTTATCCAAAGCGACTTACAAGTGCATTCAGGTTATACATTTTCATTAGTATGTGTGTTCCCTGGGAATCGAACCCACAACCTTTTGCGCTGCTGACACAATGCTCTACCACTGAGCCACACAGGAACATTATGTGTAGAGTAGTTCAGTGAAAAATGTGCTGGAGTGACGGGTCCTTACTGTGAGCTGTGCAGATAAAACAGAGAAGAGAGTTGTATTTTGTTTTATTTTAAGTCCACCCGGGAGCTATTTTTGCACTGTAAACCTGACAGTACAAAGCCGAGTAAAGAAATGGCATGCATTGATAACTTTGTCCGTCTCATCCATTTGCACAAACATGAGTTTACGAGCTGTTACGCTGCCGCCGGGAGTTGTTGAAGCGGAGGAAGTAACATAAGGTTGTATTTTATGTCTTCAATAAGCATGATGTGTTATTTCTAATCTTTAATCTGAACCCTTTTTATGTATTAGCAGGAAAAGCTATGAACGTGTGTGAAATACATTGAGTTTGATTTCTCACGAATGGTTGTGATAAATGCAACAATCATCGTACGAATGATGAATACTTGTATAAGTTAGAGGTATTTTCCTTCATGTGTAGGGTTGGGAATCAAAAATCGGATCGGAATTCCAGAATCGGATACTTTAGTTCAGGAATCGGATACTTGTTGTCAAATTAAAATTTCGATTCCGCCTATCGATTCCTATGCGCTTTTTTTTTTCTTCATCTGTGAAGACCGGTGTAACCTAGCAATTTGCCAGGACCTTGCTCGCTAATCTAAGCGCTCCAAAGTTTGGCTGCATTTGCGATCAGAAGCCAAAAAAGCTAAGTATAATATCTGTGATAGCAGATCATGTTTGAAACATGATTCAAACACCAACGTGATTCTATTCCTAAATTAAAATTATTTGTCTGTTTCATTCCTCAAACTTTGAGGTGTGCGATCACAATGTTGTGATCACTTGGTTCATCTGTGCAGCAGTGGCAGAGCCAGGGGGTGGCCAGTGATGGCCGTGGCCACCCTGCTCAAAACAGCAGGTTTTGTCCCCTTTTTCTTGACAAGAAATGCCTTTATTAAGACGCGGAACCAGTGTAATTTTTTGCATCCACATCCAACAAGACTTTTCAGATGCCTGTTTCAGCTTTGCCTCAGCACCAGGCGCGAGTCAAATGAACGCAGAAAAGGTACAACAGCCAAATGAGTTTCGGCAGCACAATGAGATGCTGTTAGGCTATATGTCAGTAAAACAAACTTTCCTGTCCTGTCAGCAGTCACTGTGCTCATGGCACATGCTCTGATCGCATCATCATAAATAAGCGCACAAGAAACTATGAGCATACGACGTGAAATTACCAAAAAAGGCTATTAAAATGCAAACTGTGCATGTATGCATTATGAGAACGTCTCTCAAATGCATACTAAAATATAGGCTCTTGTGCAGTTCCAGATCACAATAAGGTGCAAGCTGATATCTATTTTAATTTGTAATTTAATGTACAAGTAAATGTGAGCAAAGTGCACTTATACTAGAAAACATGCAATATTCTTCACTTTATAAATGAAAATGAAACCATTTAAATGCATAAAACAACTTTGGGCATTTATGTGCTGTTGTCTTCTGGCCTTTTTCACATTCTTATCGCTAACATGTCTCAAGTCTCAACCATGAGTATGGTATGTTAGAGAAACAAGTTTTTGGGGGCTTTTGAGAGCCAGAACTAAACTGACAGCAATTAAGCTATAGTGAGCCCCTTTATTAAAATACCTGGAGGTGAGGAATAATACAAAAATGGTCAATTTCACTCAGTATTACTTGATATACTAATTTACAAATGTCTCAATTAAAATTAAGTAGAAATTAATTATATTCAGCTGTGTTTTAGGCACTAAAATAGTCTAATATGTTATAGTCAACCACATTTTATATTGAAATATTTTAGATTTCTGTGCCACCCCACCTGGTTGCTGGCCCCTCCCTGGCCACTCCTATGAAAAATCCTGGCTCCGCCACTGCCATGCAGCAAACGATCACATCAGTCAGTGTGATTTAAACATTTAAACCTGCATTCTCGCTGCCGCTGACCTAAAGAAAGCAGCTGTCATGTATATGAATGAAACAGCTTCACAGTCTTTTCAACCACACAGTATAATTCAATTTACAGAAGCACTGTTATACATGTTTATAGTTCAGATATAAACTCTGATATGTACAGTAGCGATTAAAATAGAGTAAATCTCCTTTTGAAAGTAATTTGATACTTCAAATAAAGATTTATTGATTACATTGCTACACCAGTGGGTGACGAAAAGTGTCTTTTAAAAATGTATTTGTCTTTGAATCATACAAGAGAGTCGTTCAAGGGTGCTGATTCATCTAGAAATTAAACAAGTACATCTTGAGTGAGTAATTCATAAATTACATGTGATTTTGTTTAGTTGTCTAATATTTTTTTCTTCAAAATCATGAGAGAACCACAACTTCCATTGAGAAAAAAGAAAACAATTAAATTGATCCAGAATCATACAGTTCGATTTTGCACACAAACAGCTCTTAAAGAGTCCAGCTTTTATGACGCCTGTTGATTTTTTTTCATGATATTCAGCTCCAATAAATGGTTTGCTAAAAAGAGACACAGGATAAATGTTTGATATCATTATTTAATCACATTGGAATCGAAACTGGAAATCGATAAGCACAATCGGAATCGGAATTTATAAAATACAAACGATACCCAACCCTATTCATGTGATACATTCACTATCAGATGTAGGCGGAAAGAAGCCGTACGGGGAGGGGCTCCACCCAACAAGAACAATCTGATTAGGACAGCCGTCCATAGGGGGACCCAAATTGGGCCGTATAAAATGGACACAAAAGCTTTGTTCATTAGCTAAATGCTCACTTCTCACTCGCTGCTCGCATATTTGCTTGAAGCTTCGGCTTTGTCTTCACTGGTCGCGCTGGAAGCACTCGATCACCGCCTTACCATCAGGCTGACATTTAAAGAACTCAAAGACTTCGTCAAAGCCGTAAGAACTATAAAACAAGCTTCCTAACAGCGTCACCACGTCATAAAGGAACCAGGCAACCGCCAATCACAAGAGGGTTTCCCCAGTGACATCACGCAACCAGCACCCGGAAGTTTCCAGAAAACACGCGGAAACGCCAAATCAGCTGACAACTCGACTAAAAGCAAGTAGATCAAACAAATCTCTATTGTTGCTGGTGAATTGATCTGTATGCAGTAAAGTCTCTGCTGTGATCTTCCTCTGGTAAAGTTACGAGATAGCAAAAGAGTGTTAGCCTTAAAACTCTCTTCAAACCGCAAAACTCCTTATGTGTGTGTAATATGGTAGAATAAAAGTTAGCAAATAAACCTTGTTTCATTTATAAAGGATGATGTCTTGGGCTGTGTGATTTTCAAGTTTTAAACTATTTGCCAAAGATCGTGTTACGATTGTTTAATTTTGATAAAGTACTATTTTTGTTTGTTTTATCGTTGACCACGAAGCAAGATATACAAAATTGTTAAAGATATACTGGTGTTAATGGTCGCTGGACGAGTCGTTAATAAACTATAAATCATAAGTTAAAGATTAATATCACTTAAATCAAAGCAATATTGAATCTTTAATAAATGATTCCCCAGAGCTGAAATAATAGCTTCATTAATTTATTACATAAACTACAGATGGTCCAAAATGCAGCAGATAGAGTTGTTACTAGAACCGACCACATTAGCCCGGTTCTGTCAACACCGCACTGGCTCCCTATTAAACATTGTATAGATTTTAAAATCTTGTTAATTACATATAAAGCGCTGAATGGCTTAGCTCCTCAGTACTTGAGCGAGCTCTTATCGCTTTATAGTCCTCCACATCTGCTACAATCTCAAAACTCGGGCCATTTGATAATGCCTAGAACAGTGGTTCTCAAAGTGTGGTACGCGTTAGAGGTCTGCTACCCGACCCGAACCCGCGGGTCCCGAAATACTTTCGGGTTTCGGGTTAATGTTTAATGGATAGCTTCGGGCTCGGGTCGGGTTCGGGTTTGTAGCTAAACCAAAACTATGCGCAGAGGCTTCGCTGCTTTCATAGACGCACGCACACACATATCAGAGATCGCGCACAAACAGCACGGAAACTTTTATTAGTAAAATAACTTCGACAGGCTACTGACTCGCAAGTCATAGCATTATATTTATCTGCAATGAGGGGGTAAAATCGTTGTTTTTGAAGTAACTAAGCCTCATTGCTTGTAGAGAGAGACGCGCAGACGCAGGTTCACATGCACGCGCAACATTCAAACCCCCTTCTCTCTCGGTCTCTCTCTCTCTCTCACTAATTCAAATAAATGATTAATGTATTCAAATAAATACAATCTTATTTAAGATCTTATGTCTGATTTAAAGTAGACAGAATGCTAATGAGCCTTAACTGACAAAAATGACCATAATTTGCACGGTGGAAGAATTATCTTCTTGTCCATACAAAATTCATAAACTCGGCAGAATGTGATCGCTTCTCCTGATGTTCACAAACTTTCATAACTGGTAAATGTTTGTGAAATGGCAGAGCCTTGATTAATCTGTTTCTTTGCATGCAATCGTGAAATGCAGCCTTTTTCCTTTTTTTTTGTTGGCTATTTGTTGTGGGGGGGGGGGGGATTTCGGGTCGGGTTCGGGCTCTAAATTTAACTGTGCTGCTCGGGTCGGGTCGGGTTGGGTCAGACAATCTCGGGTACGGGCCGGGTTCGGGCTTCAGTTTCGAGCCCGTGCAGACCTCTAGTACGTGTACCACTAGTGGTACGTAAGCTTCCTCTAGTGGTACGCAGAGGAATCTCAGAATTAAATATAAATCAGGCCGCGTGTCCACCAAAGCGATTTTTTTTTAAAATTGTTTTAAATGGGAGCGTCTTTTCTAATTTCTCTTCTAATACCGTCACACCCTGCTTGTACTACGACTGAACAACAATGGAGAAGTTAATATTGCTTGTCTCTGAGTATTTATGTCTTTAACAGATGGAATTGCCGGAGTACAATAATATTGTTATGAAAAATAATGCTTGGAGAAACATTTCATTCGCGATGCGTCTGCCATATTACTTCAGCGGATATTCCATATCATAGCAACCGCAGCGTCTCGAAAATACGCTGCCTTCTCAAGCGCTCACACCTGGGTGTTTTCAGCTGGCTTTGGTGGAAACGTGGCCTGATTGTTGTTACTTGCAGCTACATATACAGCCTGTGTTTTTTTTTTTATCAAGTACTTTTTTATTTAAAAGTGAAATAAAAACTGTACTGTGCTTAAAGATTAAATGAAAATGTATTGTAGCTACTTAAAGTTAACTAAGTTACTGTACTTAAATGTTAAGTAAGTATGATACATTTTCATTTAATCTTTAAGTACAGTTTTTTTAACATTTAAGTACAGTACAGTTTTTATTTCACTTTTAGGTACAATATATTTTAATTTAATAATTATGTTTTTTTATTTACGTGGAAGTAAGCACGGTGCAGTGTTCATGTTCAAACTGTGTATTTACTATATTTTAAGAGGCTGACAATAATAAATATCCTTATAAGGATTAAAACTGACTCGTATTTTGTTTTTTTTTTGTTTTTTTACTGTGTATAGTGCTACTGAAAGTGAAAGTGACATGACATACTCGGAATTTGTGCTCTGCATTTAACCCATCCAAAGTGCACACACACACAGCAGTGAACACACACCCGGAGCAGTGGGCAGCCATTTATACTGCATTTTAATGTTGGTCATAATGGTGGTACTTGGAAAGCCAAATATTTTCTGAAGTGGTACTTGGTGTAAAAAGTTTGAGAACCACTGTTATAGACAAAAGAATAATGAACAGCAGCAATTCAGAGTCAAGTTTCCATAATCAGTTATTTAAGGCCCAATCCCATTTCTACCCCTTAGCCCTTCCCCTAAAAGGGTAGGGGTGTCTCAAGTCTCTTTTGGTTGGAGAGGTGCGGGTAAAGGGAAGGGCCAGATAGCCCTTCAAACAATGATTTTTCGGGACCACACTTCAAAAGAATGGGTATGAATAATCTCAGCGTAAACCGGCTACAGTGGCAACAATGTAAGCATTAATAAAGGTTTAAATTAAATGTAATCATTTGTTTTATTTTGTGGAATGATCAGGGCGAAAATGTAGAAAATGTGGGGGGTTAGTCCTCCCAATAATTATAAATCACTAAACTTTTTTCTCAAATAATCATTGCCAATTCGAGAGAGAGAGAGAGAGAGAGAGCGTGTTTCTGTGCGTCTTTTTTTTAAATGAGTGAGTTTACTTCAAAAACAGCGATTTTATCCTCTTGCTGTTGGAAAATATAATATAGCGATTCAGTATTTAAACAGTTATTAATAAAAGTCACAGGGCAGCTTTGAGAAGTTTCTTTGCTCCTGGATGTGTGAGCAGCGAGATCTCCGATATGTGTGTATGTGTCAGTAAGCAGCTTCATTTATATAGAACGGTAAGGCTCTAATGCACACCAGCACACCAGTATAGGTGTGTGTTGTAGGAGCTAGACAACGTATGATGATGTGTGACTGTATAGTAGTGGTCTCCCAATTCTTAGGGGAATATTTTCACCCCTACCCCTAGACACTCCGTTTCAAGGGACAAGGGGAAGGGGAAGACGGAGGGGTATGGTATAAAATAGAAATGAGATTAGGCCTAAGTGTGAATGGCACATAGTCTGAAAACTTTATGACTTGGTGTCATATCAATAACACAAACCTGTTTGTTACTTTTATTTATTTTACTTATTTTCTTAGTGTTCATTTATTTGTTTAAATTTGATAAATTATTACTCCTTTATATATTTTATGTGGTGTCATGATTTGATGAAAACAAAGGTTTATTAGCTACTGTATGTTAGCTTTTCACTCACTACGGCACACACGTGCTGTGACAATAAAAGTGATCATTTTGGCATTTCATTTATTGTAGGCTATACCTTTTAAATTAATTTATTGAAATAACAACAGCAGCAGGAGCAGTTGTATGGTGTAACATTTATTTGAAACACATGTATTTGGTACTTGCTACCCAGACAGCAACATAACTTTGGCCCAGATCCAGCCCACATCTCTCCCGTGTGAAATCCATGCGGGCCAGATGTGGGCTGACACTGCTTGCTGTCTGGTTACCTTATATCTTTACTATTTCCTTACATTTTTTTATGGCTTTGGAAAACGTCTGATGTTTCTCTATGTCGCTTTTTGCATTACTCCAGGTCGTTGACACCAAGCTTTGTTGCACTTTCTTTCAAGGAATTAAATGCGTTCTCTGAATCTTTAAAGTCTCTCCATGAGCAATCGTACAGGTGATTCTCAATTGGTGCTCACGAGAAAAGCGAGTGAAGTGCAGACGCCAATGTGGGAGAGGTGGGTCTTACACCGGGCTACTTTTAGTACAGGTTATTATTTGAGTTAGCAGTTCTAAATGCACGTTAAATCATGGCTTCGTTTTTTTTTTCCTCTATTTTAATTTTGGTTTGTGCTGGTAATCCTATTGGTATATTTTGCATGCGATCTCTATGCTATGCTCTCTGCATTTGATTTGCTGGAAATCTATCCATTGATGTGATTGGTTATTGAATTTTGTGACATAGCAAACCAAAGGCTTTTTCAAACGGCATTTCTGGGACTGCCATTGGGAGACTACAGTTTTAAGGAAAAAAAACTAGCAATGATGTTGGTAATGGATTGGCACATGGTTTGACAAAAAGCAAATAAAAAACACTACATAGAAAAATAAACAACTTAAAAAAACTTGATTTTCACTACAAGGGGACTTTAAATTGTTGCATGTATATCCATTCTTAAACATCATTTGCAGACAGATAAACTAGTCAGAGTGTGAGAATGTGTATTAAAAGAGTTCACTTTACAAAAGTTCTCAGGGTCAAAAGTGCCCATAAAGTCGAAAAACCCAGAGGCAAATGGAATTTAAAGGAACTTTAAAGGAACAGCACAGCAAGGTTATTATGAATAGGCTAAATCAGCACAAAGACTTTTATCAGATCATTTAAATGTATAGAATAGCTGACACTCTGCTCTTGCACCTCATGAGACCAAGCAATGACTTCATATTCAATACAAATCCTGTGCCCCTCGGGGCCTGCAGGATGCACTTTCACACTGTGAGACATGCATTGTTAGACTAATGAAAAGATAGGATTTGATTAAAACATTTCAAACATCATTTGGACCCTAATGTGAAGCAAAGATGCACCCCCGTCGTGGACACATAACTCCTGTGGTTCAGCAGCTGCGTACATTCCCTGAGCTCAGTCCTCAAATCACACTGATAGATTTAAAGCTCTGGGAGAGCTCTCTGTTGCCCTATAGTTCTGTTGGTCGTTAAAAAAATCATTAAACAATGTATTGATTTTATTTTATTCTTTGCTTCATGGAGGATGTTACACTCGTAGCTTATAACTTGACTGTGAGTTAAAGTGGTTTTAATTGCAAGGGTTGATGAAGACAATAGTCATAATACCACTAGAATAGATTTAGGAAAATATCAACAGGATAAAAGGATGCTGTAAGGCAGTGGTCAGCAACAGGCGGCCTGCAGACCACAACTGGCCCGCCAGCAATTATATCTGGCCCACGCCCACAGCCAGATTATTTTGAAAGCGGATGGTTCTGAAATAAATCTGTCATGACAGCAACAGTTACTCACAATCAGAGTATGAGCGGAGTGCAGAGTGGAGCGGTGTGATTTTGACTGGAGCGAGGAGCGGATTTTTTAAAAGTCGGAGCGTCATGGTTTTCACTCGCTCCAAGAGCGCTCTACCACCATCACAAGTACAATTCATGCCAACGACCCGTAATATAACTGCATATTTAGCAAGAATTCACATGTTAATATTTACCTAGCTTGATAGAGAAGGATCACTCAAATCAGAAAGAATGTGAAGGCTATATCATGACGGCAATGGACATGAGCGGTAAGTTAAGTTCTACAGGAATTTATATTTGCTTCTAGTCTAGATATTTAACATTTTCAGCTGAAAGCATGATTTAAACAAGTCCTACAACACTTGTTCACATGCAGTCGCTCTCTCAATAATGCATTCAAACAAATACAATCTTACAGCGTTATTTCATCTGTATCCGATTTCAAATGAGCAAAAATCTATAAGAAATGCATCGATTCGTAGGTAAAATAACTGACGAAAATGTAGTTATATACATCATAAACAAAATTTGCACTGCAAAAAGCAGCTATTATAATGCTGACAATCATGCTATTAGCTTGTCATGTGGACGTGGTAGGAAAGAAAAGTTTGCACACCAGAGTTCCAATAAGTCACTTATTATCCTTTGACTAAGTTCTGTCCCGCTATCTAGTGGCAATTTTTTGAGGCCTGATGACTAATTTATTTGCTGACCCCTGCTGTAAGGTTTAACGATATGGATCATAATTTTAATTATTAAAACAACAATTATTCTAATTAATTGTTTGCAAAAGTAAGAGTAGACACCACATTTAATTTGACACACACACACAGACAAACACATGCACACACATGGTGTTTTTTATGGTTTACGGGGACTCTAAATAGGAGTAATGGTTTTTATACTTTACAAACTATATGTGCTATTGCCCTACACCTAAACATTTACTTTACTTTACTTTATAGTCATTTAGCAGACGCATTTATCCAAAGCGACTTACAAATAAGAAAAAGTAACTAAAACTATAAGTTAAAACTATATAAATACTATATATACACATTTAAGAAAATTGAGAAATTAAATAAAATGACAAATTCATACAACATTTCAAAACTAAACAATTAAATGAAAACAAAAATTAAAGCTAAAAACAATTAAAAATATTAAAACAACAAAATGTATGAGTATAAAAATGATTCTAACATGACACTAAGCCAAACACCCATATATATATATATATATATATATATATGTTATTTCATTTCCATGTAGTATGTTCAAGTAACGTTACTAAACTAACTCTTATTTATTAAAACTAAAACTAAAGAAAATACCTATAAAGACATAATGAATTCATACATAATTTATATAAAATTAAAATAGATAAATCAAACGGCAGTAGTTTATTGGTATTCCTAAAAAAAGAACAATGTCAAAAATACCCATCTAACAAAATACCCATCTTTTTATACCCATCTAACAAAATACTACTCCAATTCAGCTGAACACACTTTCCTGTTAATCTCAATAAATGGCCAAGCAAGCGCCCGACACTGACAGTACGAGACCAAACACGATTTCAGCAACGTCTCCACACAGTAAACAAAACAAGCCCTAAACTTAGCCCTCACAGGAGACTGTGCATTTCTACTTCCCCCCCAAAAAAAACTCCATCTGTATGATTTATAAGCGTTTTGAATTATGGGGAATTATGAAAATGTCCTCATAAATCACCTTCTCCTTGTAATACCTATGTCATACCCATATCATTATACAAATGTGTCCTCATAAACACACACACACAAACACCATGTTTTATGGGGACATGTTAATAATTTTTATACTGTAAAAACTATATTTTTATCTCCATAGCCCAAAACTACCCCTCACACAAAACTTTCACAAGATTTTACATAAAAAAAAAAAACTTTTATATATATATATATATATTAGGGTTGTGACAGTGAGGACATTTTCCCACCGGTTAATCGACCTGATGTCACACCGGTTATAACGGTATCACCGTGGTGGGGGGTCGTTTGAGTTTTCCTCGCTTTCCATAGGTTTGAAATAGCCTGTAAGCGCCGTGCGTATTTTACCTTGACTTTAATATCAGCGGCAATTCTGCATCAAGCAGTGTTTAAATAAAAAAAAAATCAGCAAATACTGTGGTACCAAATAAATGAGAAACAATTTTATTTATTTTTTTTAAACATCACGTAGATCAGGGATGCCTAATAGATTGATCGTGAAAGCAATGCTGGGAGATTGGGCTTTAGGTCAGTGTTTCTCAACCGGGGGGCGAGAGATAAAACTACAATATAATATATTCACTAATGTTGTGACTTGCATGTTCAGTCATGTAAAAAATAAATATAGCCTATAAATAAATAACAGTACCACCTCTCTACATATTCTGTCTTTCGGAGCAGCAAACGTTTCTCATTGTGTGTAATACAGACTGAATCGCGGCTCAAAAACTCTGTATGAGCACATGATACACAAACTACTGCTCTCGCTGGATAAAAGAAACCAGTGTCACTAGTAGCCACAAGTTTTGATGGATGACCATTGTAATCAAGGTAAAGCTGATTATAGTGACACGATCGTGCATTAGGTGTGCGCTATGTCCGTTATAAATGACGAGCAAACGAACCGTGTATATGCGCTCTCGATCACTCTAACATCATATTTCTGCTTGAATACAGCTCAGTATATTCACGTAGTTGTTTTATAACGGATGCTCGCGTGTGTTGGAGAAGTTTGTGAGGATCAGTGGTGTTCATACGGGCATCAGACGCTCCAAACAGCTGGTTCTTACAGAGGAACTACTGATGGCGTCGTGAATAGTGAATAATATTAAACAAATATTGTATTTATTATTATTAAATTAATGCAACAAAGATACATCCCAACAAGCGTTTTTTATTATTTATTTTATTTAATATGTATTTTATCATTTATTTACTTTTCACTTGGTAGATCTCGGTGAGTTTCTAATTTGGAAAGTAGATCCGCACACAAGGGCACACTTGACAGATTAATGTCAGACTCAGAATTCAACAGGCTTAAAACGGACGCTTTTACATTTCGTTTTGAGACATTTTGCTGCCAACACGGAATAAAGTGTCACAAAGAGAAAAAAAGTTATACAAAAATTGTAATCCTTATTTTTATCCGTTTTGTCAGGATACAATTCGTTTAGGCTAACATTCAGCCTACAACACAATAGGAAAAAAAATTAGGTTTAGCCTAATATCTATTTTATTAGTCTTGTCAAAATACTAAATTAATTTAACATCTTGCTGTTAACACAGTGAAAAGTGCAGCAGAGAAAAATTGATAAATTCGACACAGTCTGTCATTTAAAATGATAGAATAAGCATAATACAAAAAAAGAACAAAGGAAAGATGAGTTGGACATGCTTCAAAGACTTCTACACTTTGCTCTATCCTTATTCTGCTCTGTCACTCATCACAACCTCCCTGTTCTGTCTAGCTGTATATTATATCTGCTATGCTGCTCTGAGCATCGTTGTGCATGCTGTCTCAGACCCCGCAAATAAAACAAAGCACTGGTTCATGCGTGCAACGCATGCATAACGTGCTCGATAAGAATTAAGCGCAGATATGCTGTTCTGAAAAGATGTCTGGGAACGGGATATTGTTAGACCGCCTGCTCCTGTTCAAATTGCACCAGAGTTATCGACCCCTACCGTGTTGTTTTCGTTCAAATTAATCCTGCGGCACAATAAATCTGGTCGGAACAGCCGCGGCAATGCAGATCTAGACTGCTGTGATGCAAGACTGCCGTCTGTTCGGTGCGTTGCATCGAGCAGACACGTTCAGTTTTAATTTTAGTGTCCTCTAACTGAACAAAATTATTTGTATTACTATAAAAAAACAATCTAAACGACGGTGGGGGACGGTACAACGGTGAGCATTCTCGTTCCATTTCATGTACCAGGACTCGATATAAGGACTGCCCGAAGGTACAAGGCGAGCATATAAGGCGCTCAGAACAGTCGCTCGCTGTGTGAGAAGTTTCCCGCGCACACATTTGAAGCGCGCGCACGCACATCTGAAGCGCGCACACACAGACAGCCGCGTCAACTCCGCTTTTTTGAGCATAGATTAATAAATTCAGACAAAACTACATAAAAATGCATGTTTTGGCTAATACCCTTGTAAACAGTAGGTCAAGAAAAGCATATGTCTTAATGTAAACAGTGGAGAAAAAAAGGCATGTGTTTCAGTATATTAAATCTGTGCTTTCATTCTTAAAGTGAAAGAAAACTAATAATAAATCTAATGCCGTCATTACATGCCGATCACATATGCAGGGCCTATAACTTGGGCCGTGGATGCCATATCGTACCGTTCACTTGAGAGAGGAGGTCACGTCTCACGAGCAGCAGGAATAACTCCGACACCCACGGCTGGTTCCTCCTGAGGGGGGCTATTAGGATGAGTTTTATGCCGTTGCTCCCTGATTCGCCTGAGTACCTGCGGTAGCAGAGCGATTGGAGGGAAAGCATAGAGCGGAAGACTGGGCCACTCGTGCAGAGGTCTACTCGAGCTCTGCCACAGAATTCCCAAATATTCTGAACCGTGAGCAGGTGGAGCGTCCATTCCCCTGAGGAGACGTTGTTCCTTGACAACATGTCTCCTCCATGGTTCATCTTGCCCGGCACATGCATCGCATTCAGTAAGCGCAGATTGTTCTGGGCCCATACAAGAAGGTCATTCGCCAGCATGCTGAGTCGCTTTGAGACGAGGCCGCCCTGGTTATTTATGTATGACCCCATGGACCTGCTGTCTGAGCGTACTAGCACATGGTGTCCCCGTATGTCCGGCAGGAAGAATTGACAGGCCTGGCACATTGCTAGCATTACTAGGCAGTTGATGCTTTGGTCCTTCTCGGACCAAAGACCGAAGGTCGGTTTGCCTTCACACAGTGCTCCCCAACCTTTGTTGGAAGCGTCTGTCGTGACAACCTTACTTCTGTGCGCCGTGTCTAAGATTACGCCTTGCTTTAGCCAGAAGAGATCTCTCCAATGGGCCAGGGCTGATTACACGGTGACGCCAAGCCGTGGATGGAACCCTCTGCTTCAGCCAGAACTGGATAGGTCGCATGTGAAGCAGACCCAACCGAAGTACCTGGCAAAGCCACTGCCATAAGGCCCAGCATTCTCTGGAAAGCTTTGAGTGGACGGGCGGTCCTTTCTTTGAAGGAAATGTGTTGCTGAATTGTCATGGCTCGCTCCGCTGAGACAGTTGTTGTCATCTGCACTGAGTCGATAACTGTGCCCAGGAATGAAACTCACTGGCTGGGTGACAGTATGCTCTTGGCGAAGTTGACCCTGAGCCCCAGGCGACCTAAGTGGCTGAGGAGGAAGGTCTTGTGCGATGTTAAAACAGCCTGCGAATGGGCCAGAATGAGCCATTCATCGAGGTAGTTGAGTATGCGGATTCCCATCTGTCGCAGAGGGGAGAGAGCTGCATCCATGCATCGTGTAAAAATGTGGGGAGGCAGGGACAGCCCAAACGGCAGGATCTTGTATTGATATGCCACCCCTTCGAATGCGAATCTCAAGAATCGACTGTGATGGGGGGGCTACCTGGATGTGAAAAGTATGCGTCTTTCAGATCCAGCGACATGAACCAGTCCCCTGGGCATATTTGCAAGAGGATCTGTTTCAAAGTGATCATCTTGAACAAGCTTTTCATCATGGCATAATTCAGGAGTCTGCAGTCTAGAATAGGTCGCAGGCCTCTTTTTTGGGGACGAGGAAGTAGCGGCTGTAAAAGCCTGACTCGCTCTGGGCTGGAGGAACGATTCCTATGGCTCCTTTTTCCAACAGATGCCTCACCTCTCCGCGGAGGACTTGAGCATCCTCGCTGTGCACTGTGGTGGCGAGCACACTGCGGAAGCGCGTTGATCTTTGAGCGAATTGAAGACTATAACCTAGTCTTACTGTAGTCATTACCCACGCTGACACACCGGGGATGGCCTGCCATGCTTCGGTCCGTGTGGCAAGAGGTTGAAACTGTTGTAAAGACTGGCTGTATAAGGGCAGGACGCTTATGGTAGGCAGAAAAATACTTTTGCTCTCTTTTTGAAAATGTATGTGTTTTATTTTGTTCGCTATCACAGTGGTCGGACACTTGGGCGCTATAGTGGGCCCGTGGGGAACCAAAAACACATTTTCCTCTTTACCCAGCTTTAAGCGGGGTGGCGAGCGGCACATTAGAGGCTGTTTGCTAGGTGGTCCGGCGGTAGCGAGACTCGGGCCCCTCCTCTTTCTGCCTGGCTGATCATGTGGACTTCTGAGGCGCCGGATCCAAGTCGATCTTGGGCCGGGGTCCATGGCGCTTCAGGAAGGGGTAGCGTCGTGCCGAGCGTGAGCGCCCTCTTTCTCGCCGAGCCTCAGGAGGTCGGGGCTCAGGGGTGGCAGGCGTTGGTTTAGCTATCTACTGAGTCGACGCAGGCCTGGGAGACTGGAAGTAGCAGGAGAGCTGGTGCGCTTATGGAGGAAGTATCACATTGCATGAGACGACTTCTGAACCTCCGTGAAGCGTTCAGCAAAGCCCTCCTCAGCTGGTCCAAACAGGCTGCCTGATGAAATCAGAGCGTTGAGAAAGGGAACTTTGTCCGCCTCTTTCATCCTTGTCATCGTGAGCCAGAGGTGGCGCTCTAACACCATCAGGCTGGACATTGAACGTCCGATGGCCTGGGCGGTGGCTTTGGTGGTGCGTAGAGCCAGGTCTGTCACGCTCCTCAGGTCCCTGAGGGAAGCTGCATCCAGACCGGCTTCCTCACTGGTGAGCATCTTGGCCTAGAAGAAATGGAGCACAGCCATAGAGTTCAGCGCTGAAGCTGCTTGTCCAGCCGCCGAGTAGGCGTGTCCAGCGAGTGCAGATGTGGCTCTGCACGGCTTGGACAGATGCCTTCCATCCGATAGCCGTGGATGGGCAGAGATGTGCAACCACAGACTCATTCAGAGGAGGCTGGGGCTCGTATCCTTTTTAATGTCATGTCGCTCGTAGGCGCAGAGGGACGCTGATCGTGTTGGGTGAAGAGGACAGGCGAATGCTCTCTCTGTGGTGATGGCGAGGCTGTCAGGGTTCTGTCACTTCGGTCTAGTGTTATTCATGGTTTTGTGACAGAGCCCTGATACTCCCATCATCTCCAGGTTTTCATGTGAGCGCGCGGCTTCGAGTGTGCTCGAGTCGCGCGCTCTCTCGTCTGCGTACATTGTTTTGTGTGGAGCGTAGTGTTTGGATCCCGGCACTTATGTCTTGATTTTCGGTTCATGTCGGGGTTCAGACACTCGCGCTCCATTTTCTGTCATTGTGTGAGTGCGCGGTCTCGGGTTCGCTCGACACCGCACACTCTTGTCCACGTGTGTTTTGTTGTGTTGCACGCAGTTCGTGTTTCTATCGGCTGCGTGCATTTATGTTATATCTTGTGGTGTGTGGCACGCAGCTTGTATATTCATTGGCTGCGTGCTTTCATGTTGTCATGTCTTGTGTGAACACGTGGCTTATGAGTTTTCTCATTAGCTGCGTGTTCATGTCCTGTTTTGCACATGGCTGGTGATTTGTTTGCTGGCCATGTGCTTGTGTTTTTGTTTTGTGTGAGCACGTGGCTTCTGTCCTAGTTTGCTGTGTGCCATGTGCTCTCATGTCAATTTGTCTTGACCCCACCCATCTTGTTACCTGTTTATTGATTAATTTTCCCCAGCTGTTTTCCCTCGTTACCCTCCTTATTTGCTCCCTTTAAAATCTCCCTGTGTTTGCAGTTTCGTGTGGGTTCGTTACCTAATGTTAGATGTCGTCTGTGTCCTGCCTTGTCCAGCCCTGCCTTGCCTGCTAGCCAGCCAGTCTTTTTTTCCCCTAAGGTGTGATTTTTGTTTGTTTTGTTTGTTATTATTAATAAAAGCCTATTTTCCTCCAGCGATTGGGTCCTCGCTCTCTTCCATTCACCCTAACCCTGACATTGACATGGTGATGGAGAGGAAACAGCAATTCAGTGTTGGGCAGTAGCGTCACTACAAATAGCTAAACAATTAGTTTAAAATATTAGTGCATGTTCTTACCCATATGTTGTTTGCACTCACTCACATAAAATATAAAATTACTGAATAGAGAGCACCTAACCATTCACTTTCTCTACATTTTTTTTCTGTTGTCCATCATTTGTTCTTTTGTTTTCTAATAATCATATATTTTATATCTAATTACAGATACTTTAAAAATTCATATTTATAAAGCAGAAAGCTTCTCTTTTGTGAAGCATGTAATATAACATTTTAGCTCAACTAGCAACACTGGAGACATTATTGTATGATTTTTTTAGACATTGTGTTGCAAATATGTTCTGTAGTGAATAAAAGCTCCAGGCAGATACATGACAAAGCCATCTACACCACTTTGTCCCTGCTTTTCTGACTACATGTAGGCAGCCCATCCATACTCACCAGGGCCAAACACAGCCATGAGCAGATGTGAAACCACACTCAGAGGATAATTCATTTATGCAGAGCCATAGATAAGGACTCCTGGAAGACTGGAAGCCATTTCCAAAATGTCCTAGTATTTACTTGGTCATTTAATACAGATGCAACAAACTTTCTGATGTTTTGATAGACTATTGTATTTTCATGTCATCATAAAATCTAAATTTACCCAATTTACTAATGTAATATATATTCCTGGTTCTATTTTAAATTTGGCATTTCAAGATTTAGAATTATTGTTGGGTAACACTTTAGTTTATTAAAGTGTTTAATTAAATGTTTAATGTTAAATGTTAAATTACCAAATCTCACTATTAACTAGTTAGTTATCATGCATATTACTAGCATATTGGCTATTTGTTAGTACTTATAAATCACTTACTAATGCATTATTCTGCATGACCATATTTTAGATCCCTTAATCCTACCCCGTACCTAAACGTACCAACTACCTTGTTAACTATTGATAAGCAACAAATTGGGAGTTTATTGAGGTTAATAATTAGTTAATAGATCTTGCAGTAATTTAATGCAGGTTATGCAGTCATGTCAATATAATAAAGGTTACTGCAATGGCAGCAAATTAAGATGGGTATGAAAAGGAAGGACTGCAACTGGGATACATTGAAATGTGCATTAACTTATGTTTACACATATATTTATAATACTTTACAATAGTTAATGTTACTACCTAGTCAACCACTAGTTAATGTTATTCATTAACGAGCAATGAGCAATTCATTACTATTTTTTGTTCAAATCTGTGGAAACTGGAAGTCAGCTTAATCGTTGTGTAATACTTTATTTTACAGTTTTCTTGTTACATGTTATATGTACTTACTGTACTTACTATATACTAATAACAGTAAATTGTGCATATTAACATGCAACTAATCTTAAACCAAGCCCCAAACCTAACTGTGTAGTAAGTGCACATTATTATAACAACCCTGTAATTAATTGTATAATTATACTGTAACAAGGCCTTACTGATACTTGTTTCTGAGTGAAGTGGAATATTGAATTAATATAAATGAATGTTAATCATTCTTTTAGATATGGTTATTTATTTTTAGTAAAACAAAAAAAAACGAAATAATATAAATAATAGGAATATAAATAATGTGGATTTATCAATCGGAATTTGATTTATTTTGTGGCTAGATCTTGTCTTTTTTTCTGGCTTAAATCCCTTTTCATCACAGAGTTTGATGTATCATGTTTTTAGCATGAACTGATGGGACAGTTACCCTAAACATGAGCAATGAGCAGATTAATAATAATTCTAAATAGTTTTCTGAAAATTTATATTTTAATGACTAAACACTGCATTACACATTTTAAGTTGGAAGTAATAAGGGGGAAACAAAATATTGCAATCAGGAGCATTATTTGTTTTAATTTAACGGCAGGGGATGATTATTGTAGAGGAAAACAATGGAGAGACAGTTTTAGAGGTTAAAAATATTAGTGATGGAAAGCATGCATTATGGGAAGCAGCTGCGACAGCCAAACCATGTATTGATCACTCTTGTGCAGTGCAGTGGGAGCACTTAATTTGATTTATATTGTAAACAATATATCATTTTACTCCGCAGATAATGTTATCAATCAAAGTAAATAATATTTGGTTGTGGGAGTGGCTGCTTTGGTACAGGAGAGATATACTTGTGCACTTAACAGAGAACTAGAGATTTCTCAGCGCAGTTTCCAAAAGGATTTTGTTTTCAGTGACCAAGTTTTACTTAAAATCATGGCATAGAAAGGTTACCCAGTTACTATTTTGACCATTTCTTTTTAAAAGGAATTATCTCACAAGCAGTTAGTCTGTGTAAATCAGAATGCACCGATCCCACTATATCAGTGTTGGTTATTTACTTGAATTAACACTGAACTGACTTAAGATGAATCTGAATAAAGCTAAATGAATACAGTATTCTGTCTCCTGTAGAGCTGCTTTATAGTTTAAATTAGTTTTTTTCATAACAGATGATCTTTGCAGCGCTGGCATTTTATTGAACTAAATTAAATGAATAGTTGAACAAATTGAACTGAATTATAACACTATTGTTTCCCCTAAAGGCTTTACAATTTAAATTGTTAGTTTTGAAAAATAATCAATTATTCAAATTCACAGTTATTTTCCTATGCATTGCTGTGAAACTACTTAAAAACCATATGTATTGTATAAAGAGCTATATGAATAAATAATAATGTGTAATGTTGTTTAGGTATTATTTTTGCATTTTATTTTTTTTCTGACACCATCGTCTTTCTAATCACCATCAATTTGAATTGGAGATTCACAACTGAAATAAAATGTATTTTGTTGTGGCACTGTGAATTTAGTAATGACTTGGCACCACCACCACATACACACAAAAAAATTGTACCAGTAAAAGTCTGTTTTTGTTGTTGTTTTTTCAGCTGCCCTGGATCACGGTTTTCCCCAATATATATATATATATATATATATATATATATATATATGGGAAACCCTTTCATTAAAAGGTTTGACTACTTTAGTATTTTCCATGAGTTCAAATCTTAATGTTTAAGCATATAATTATATTCTAGGGAATTGTGAGCCTCTAATTTTATAGCAACAGTTTGGACAGGACCCTTTTCTATTCTAACATGACAGTGTCTCTGTGTATAAGGCAAGGATCAAAGCGAAATGATGATTCAGTCAGTGTGGAATAACTTGACTGGTCTGCAGAAAGACAAGCCCTAATCCCAGCTGAACACCTCTGGTGTGACTTTAAATGCAGACCTTGAGCCAAAAACTCATCACCAAACACCAATGACATATGGGTACATATGGGCAGTGTTTGGCTAGTTACTCAAATAATGTAATATATTACTCAGTACTAGTTACTCATTTCAAAAGTAATATTGTTACTTTACTTATTCATTTCTGGTGTGGGATTACAAATTTTATTTAAATGGTTTAATTTAGATTCTTATTATCCACTTCCTGACTCAATGTATAACTGTGCTTTGTCTCAATCAAGTCATGTTGATTGGCAGAGATTCAAAGAACGCCTGGCCCAGACGTTGATTCAAAGAACCCCTGGCCAGACATGGATTCGTTTAGGTTGATTGGATTAGTGTCTATCTTTCGGAGCCCCCTGGCCCAGACGTGGATTCGTTTAGGTTGATTGAATTAGTGTCTATGCATTTGATTACGGGAAGTCTGGTAACAAAACCAACATGTGCTTGCTTTGTTTGAATTTGGCTCCACCTCCAAAAGTCCCTCCTCCAAAAATGCCTATAAGACACCATGTAAAATTACCTAAGATTGAGATTTTCGATGACTACAGCTACCATCAACTTGGGTTTTTCAATAAAGAATCCTACGATCGAATCCGAAGTCTCCTGGTCTTCACTTCTGAGTTTTCTACACTTTAGAAGAACAGAGTTTCCAACACTGGCAACAGTAATTAGTTAAAATACTAGTTAAATTACTTTTTCTTCACACACCACAGAAGTTGTAACTGTGTATCTTCCACATAACATTCTTCTAGAATGTTCATAATACCATATTTCTTTCTCATCATTTGACCAAAATCCAAATTGGTTCGCAGTCAGAAGTTATTACAAACACTCAATAGTGATTTATAGTTATATTCAAGTATAAGTGTTGTATTAATCTCATTAATTGTCATGTGTAGCTTGAATCTTATTGTAATTTATCCGTTACCCATATATTATTATATTTTATTATGTATTTTATCAAATCACATACATTTGTAAGAAACAGTTCGATTTTTCAAAATTATATTTTAATTATAGTAATATAATGTAACACATGCTGATCAGAGGTATGTGGGTGGGATGTAATGCCAGAGTAAATTAAAGCCACAACTTACGCAACAGTGTTCAGATCATCTTTTTTTTCCCTGGAAAAATCAATATCATGCAATATTTCTATCTGCTGAATATAAGGTTTTCTATATTCTAAGCTTGCCTGTTACACTGGGGACATCATATGTTTGTGTAAGTCGTGAAACTTATGAAAATAAATATATGATTTGATTATTGGATTTTAAATTAAGTTGAGGCATCAAAAGTAAATAAGTAACTAAGCTGTTTTATGATAGCAACTGTAATATTATTACTGAAATCTTATTAGTAATTAGTTACACTACTTGTATACACTACTAATATTATTAGAGTAACTAAATTACTAGTAATTAGTTACTGCCCAATACTGTATATGGGTACAGTCATTTCATACACTTCAAAACTGTTGCAACAGAGGTGGAAATACAATTTTTAAGTACATGAATTGTTTTAATCTTTGTTTCCACAGTTTGGAAGTGCCTTTTTCTCTTCTAAAGAAGGGGTTGTCCCAGTACTTTTGTCCATATAATGAATGTACATATCATTGGTGTTTGGTGATGAATTCCACGACATAATATCACGTTCCCACGACCTTAATTTGTCATGGCCACAACAAAACTAAATGAACCAAAGATGTCCCCTCCTGGTCACCTTACATATGCACTATTCCATGCCATTTTATAGTAAAAATAGTTTGCATTGTTTGTTCAACCTGAAAACTAAAAGTAAAAGTGCACTTTTTAAATATAAAACTTTTTAAACAAAAAATGTAATTGTACACTTCGTGCAATTTTCATAGGGATAGTTCACCAAAAATGGAAATTCTGTCATCATTTACTCACCCTCAAGTTGTTCCAAACCTGTATGCATTTCTCTCTTCTGCTGAACACACAAAAACTGTTATTAAATGTATAATATTAGGCGCAGTGCATGATATAAGTGCATAGTGTAGTGATTAGTTATTATTATGGTACCTTAATTTCTTTATATAGAAAATGTATATAATGTTTGCTTTTGAAATGAAAAGTGTTGCACTCTAATGGGAAAAGAAAAAGAAAAAACTGACTCATAATGAGTAGAGATTATTTGTAAAGGATGGATAGATGTATTTTGAATAGATGGATGTATATTTTCGTTTTGGCCAAATCAATTAAAATCAATGTTGTGTAATCTGTCTGATCACACAAAATATACTAAACTACACCATCAGAAGTGTGCAGAACACACACACTCACCTACCCTTTGCCTATCTGTGGAGCACGTTGCCTTTTTTGGGAGACATCTTTATTCTTGAATATAGCATTGCTCTTAGGAATCACTTTTTGATTTTTTTCTGATAAAAATAATAGTAATTATTATTTTTTTTTTTTTTAAGGAATAATAAATTAGCTGACAAAATTAGTGATGTTATTTTCACCTGAAGGATGATGTAATTGGGGACCTGTTTTGTTAGTTAGAGGGATATTTGCAAAAGAGTGAAAGTGATACTAAGAAAGTTAAACACCTATATAACAATTATGAATAAAAGACTACATTTCCTTGAAAATATTTGCAGTTTGGAGAAATGAAGAATCACCTGAAAGATATCTTTAACCTTCAAAACCCCTAGAACGCTGAAACTCTAAAACTAACAAACAAACAATGTCTGTTGCATGGCACCTGGAGATAAAACCTCAGGAAGGTTTTCTTTTTTTTTAAACCAATGAATGAATGAATACATACATACATACATACATACATACATGATTGATTTGATTCCTGGGACATTAAAATGTAATACATATTTGGTATGACCCAGCATCAGTCGGATCTTCCATGGAAGCTATGGCAAGATTATATTACCCAAAATAATTTAGTAATTTTCAGTGTTGACATGGAAATCAGCAGATTATTGAAACAAAGAGTTGGTTCGATTATCACTGCCAGCAGTGATTATGAAATACAAGCTTATTAATCAGCTTGTATTTCGTATTCAAAGATCTTTGATGACATGACCATGGGCGTAAATCCCGGGGGGGACGGAGGGGACATGTCCCCCCCCCCATCCGAGGGTTGTCCCCCCCCAAAAAAAATATATTTAAAAAAAATCGCACTCTCTATTGTGAAAAATATATGTATGTATACCTAAAATAATTGTGTAAGTAGAAAAAAAAAAAACGCAAAAAATGCTTTTAGAAACAGTTGAGTTCCCCCTCCCCTTCCTCACAGTGGTTTGGCCCACTGCCTGCTTTCCAGTTCATCTCACCTACTCCACACACGAGTCAGGTGTGTGGCTGCGGCTCAGTTAATGTTGAACTCCAGTAAGTAGGGTACTTTATTCACTTTAAATAAAGCGATTCTCTTTAATGTAGTTGATGCAGCAGACTCATTCATAAATTAGTTGCGGCAAAAATGCTGATTAACGTTACCGATGTAATTTTCCAAGAATCTGCTATATTAGCGATTAAAATATTACTTATCTAGTTAACGTTAGCTTGTTTACAATAGCTTGTTGCATAGTGCACTGTAACTTATGGGGGTTTTCCACTGACTGGTACCAGCTCGGTTCGGTTCAGTTCGGTTCTGCTCTGTTTCGGACCTACAGTTTTCCACTAACGTTACAACTGGTTGCTATAGCGACCAAACATTCTGAGAAGCAGCACGAGCAGAGCGCTCTAAGCTGAGGTAAACAACCTGGCATCATTACAATCGTCAGCATGGATGAAATAAAAGGGATTTTATTTCTTATCCTTGGTTTGTGGCTGTTTGAAATGTGCTGATCTGCTTTGTCATTGAACCTGAGAAAAACTTTGAAAATAACCATAATGACGCAGTCTCCGTGCTACAATAATAATGATAGAAGCAAATTTTTTCACTGTGGGGACATATCTTTATGAGTACAATTTGACTGTATTATTTGTGTCCCCTTCAAAAATTGGTCATGAGAAATTTTATATTTATTGTCCCCCCCTACTGTTAAATGAAATTTACGCCCATGGACATGACGTATTTTACAGAATGTGTTTGTACTGTATGTCATATATTTGTGAATGCGTGAGGACTTTGAATGATAGACTGTTTGTACTGATTGACTCGGTACTCAGTTATATTGAACTGTCAGTGAAAATTCAAGTACATTCTGTCTGAAATACAACTGTCTCTTGTTTTCATTGTATTAGCCTGCTGCTTGGGTGTTTCACAGATATTGCCTTCTGCATTCATTCTGAAATTTCCCCTACAAAAAATACTGTTGTGGTGCCAAGTCATAGTATCAGATGATAATACCAGGGTATTTTGATACTACAGTATTTACATAATACTTCCTATGAAGTGCCAATGAAAGAAATCAAATTAATTAATCAACTTATTAATTGGGGAAAGGGTAACGCTTTTAAAATAAGGTTCAGTTGATTAACATTATTTAAGGCATTAGGTCTCATAAACTAACCATCAACAATGCCTTTACAGCATGTAATTTAGTACTAATACACTATTATAAATGTAGTATTCATATATTATTAATATATACTGATACATTTTTACCAATGAAGTTTTATAAATGATCAGCAGTTAAACAAGAATTAACAAGATGGACAGGCCATCCATTCAGGATGTCCCCTGTCTGTGGGCTAAGATGCAATAGCAACAACAACAACACATCTAATTCAAGTGTTACTGTGTTAATGAAACATTCAATGGGGGAATTAATTGTGCCTATTAATAATTTAGCTTTTTTGCACACTATTCCCTCGTTGTTTTAGCAAGGGAATTATACAAAACAGGAGAATAAAGTCGCAACACGCCCCACAAAAATCTGTACTGAATTCAGTTTACATGGCAATTCGCAATTTTGTAGGCCAGTTCTAGGTTGTAAAAGACCAAAATATAGCATACAATTCTGGGATGGTACTGAATCACTTCACCATTGTAATTTAGACACCTAACTCAAAGTGTGCTCATCATCACAGCGTTTCTTGATACATGCTTGGTTATGACACTTTTCTTCATAACCTGATGAACTACTGCTGCTAATGATCAATGAAATATTTACACAGACATTAAAAAAGCTATATATATATATATATATATATAAAAGTTATGTTGCATGATCTCCCAAATTTAGAAGAATTAAATTATTATTATTATTATTATCTCATTATCTCAGCACATTTAGCTTTTGGTTAAACCAGAATGCAGGTCCTTAGTGAAAAACAAAAGAAAGAAAGAAAGAAAGAAAGAAAGAAAGAAAGAAAAAACAGCATTCTGCGCTGTTTAGTGAATTCACCGCTCAGTCTCCTCAATTCCTTTCAAATCTGAATCAATTCATTATGTGTGCCTCCAAAGGCAGATTGATACATATCTCTGTCAAACCAGGCATTGTTCATTTAAAAAAGGTAAAGAAACAGCCAAAAACATGATACTACATTTTTGTTTTAGCAACTTATTTTCACTTATTTAATTTATTCTTAAAATATTTCATGATAAAAAAGTATTTGATGAAAATGAATCTAAGACTTTCTGAACTTTCTCTGGAGGTGTCAAGACTTGGAGGTGAGCACTGTGCAAACAAACACAAGCATGAAAATCAATCCCAGAAAACCCAAACAGAATGGGTTTTCTCTGAACCTTTACAACACAAAAAAATCTAAAAGCAGTTTCTATGACTGTAATATGTGGAACTGAATATTCGCTTTTCTGCAATAAATCATTGATTTTTTTGTGTGTGTTTTGTCCATTTTCTTCCATGTTTCTGAAGATGTAAAAGGAAAATTGCTACTTGAGTTTGAACATAAACAGTAAGACGACTGCGTAATGGAGCAGAGCATTACCCACATTCTATATCTGTCATTTCCACAATGTTATTCATGTTAAATAAGGTTCTTTACAAAGGTACAACATATAAAACTGTTAAATATATAACTCATAGGCCTTTCAAAATACATATAATGACATATTTCACTCCTGGTAATCAGAAATTACATTTTTTATGTTCCTTTTTAATATTTTCTGACTATTAGCAATGGGGTAATCTTCCATTTAACCGAAAAATGCTAATTAAATGTGTTGACGTTTTTATGTGTACAGTATCTATATCCTTGTTATCCTTGGAATACAGTGGTTGATTCAGATCAAGGAAATGCCTGTAAAGTATTAAAGGTTTTCCTCTGATTTTGATAAATGGGAATGGTTGACCCAGTCTTTTTAATGTTCCACATCAGCGTTTCCATTTGTAGACAACTGCTGTATAGCATAGTCTTTCTATATCTATCTCTCTTTCTACAATTAGGTATATATATATATATATATATACACATGTATACATATATATATATATATATATATATTTATATATATATATTATTTGCCTACATTTTCCCTTTCAAGTCTGTCTTTTAGTCCATGCTCACATAATCAAGGCATTTTTTTTTCTCTTTGGTCTGTAAAAAATGAGCTGCAAAAACATCTTCCAGCAGAAAGCCGTTTCACAGAGCAGTTAGGTTCACAGTCTCGGATCAGGTCAGAATCACTGGTGGAGCCCAATAAAGCCTGTGTTTGGTTCAGTCTCAGACAGGGTAGGTGCCTCGTTGTCCTGTGCTGCGTCTTTAAATTCCTCAAGGCTCCTACTGTACCACCATCCGTGAGGCGCTTTGTGAACGTACAGTGTGTTCTCCGTGGCACAAGGGGGTGCTGCCCATTTACAAAGCCGAGACACAGACAGGTAGGCAAAGGCAGGTGTTAAGCTGATGAGACCGCAAATATCTACAGCAGGTGAGCGAAGCTGCAAGAGGTCTCGTCTCGTAGCCCTCCAGGAACCCCTCCCACTGTTAGGACACCTAGATAAACCAGAAACACACAGGAAATCAAATCAGTGTTGCAATTCCAGGGGTGTAGTGATAATGTGAAAAATGTATTAATATTGGGTTTGTTTGATTGTTGTTTATCTATCTATCTATCTATCTATCTATATATATCTCAGTCAGAAACAATAGTATGCTTGGAATATCTTTACATTTAGAGCACTGGCTATCTTGCCAGTTGGCAGAAGTCTCTGATTGTTTTTAAAATGGTTGATTTACATCGTTTCTTTGTTTTTTTTTTTACCCAAAAATTAAAATATAATTTGCTCACCCTCATGCCATCACAGATGTATTACTTTCTTTCTTTTGTGGAACAAAAACTGAGATTTTTAGAAAAAATAACCCATCTCTGTGAGTCCATATAAAGGGGGATGAAATGCTCAAAACTGATGCTTCAAAAACCATGCAAAACACACATGTGGATGTTGGGTTAAACGGTTCTCGTTTAACTGTTCTATTCCATGGCAATCTGGCTCAGTCAGTCCAGACATGGATTCATTTTTTCAGTCTGGGGCTGATACCAGAGCCCTTTGGAACGTAATATAGTGCTTTAGTAACACAAAAGCTCATAGATGGTATGAGAAACCAAAGCAACTATGATCTGATCAGATATTTCTGTTTTCAGGACTGAGGTGAAAACAGAGTGACTAAATTAGATAATTTTATTTATGAGGTGGAAAAATCCTGTAAAATGTAAGAATTTTCGAATGTTGTTAAAAAAAATAAAAAATTAAGGTGACTAGTTAGCCTGACCAAGCTAATATTTTGATGGTTTTGCTGGTCATCAAGCTGGTCTCTAGTCTATTCTAACAAGATATCAAGTGCCTAACAGAGAAAATTAAAAATAGCAGAGACATAGCCTGACTGGGAGACCAAGAAACCAGCTGGTCCAAAAAAGAGTGAGGGGAACTTTCAGACATTTTTTTAGACATGACAAGTGGCTCTGGACAATAGGTCTGGTGCAAGAATACTCCATTTGAATGTGTGATGCTCAAATGGATTATGATGTTCAAAGAGATTACAATCCTGTTGTAATCGAGCTAATGCTTGAAAACTGTTGCATTTCTGAACACCTGCCATGGAAATGCTCAGCGCCGTCTGCTAAATAGTCTACTGCCAGGCCGAAAAAAGGCACCAAATGCTGCCAACATGAGCTGCTGCTTAATTTATAATAATGAACTCTTGACACTTGCATGGGGAGCAGATATTCATGGATTTAGCAGGTGCTGAAAACATTACTAAGTCTGAATACGGAACAACAGGGGTAATCAGGATGAAAATGAACTCAGACAGGTGATAAAATGACCCAAGAGTGTAGATTTTGAGGACAAAAGTCTGCTATTTCTAATAAAATGGAGCAATGTAGCTGCTAGCTCCTGCTTCAGAATCGTATTACTCTCTAGTAAAATATTAGCAATTGGATTACTTATGAATTACCGCAAACTTTAACAAAGATTAACTAAAAGCTCTAGAGTATATTGCTAGAGCAGGAACAATTTCAAGCAAGGTTTTGTTTGTCCATGCAGTACGCAGTTTACTTTGACTTAGATTGTAAAGATGAATGATTTTTAGCTTAAAGGAATCGTTTCCTCCTCAAATGACTTCACTCTCACCAGCTAACCTACTGGCAGAGGCTGGCCAAAATATATTGTATTTTTTATTTATTTATTTAAGATTTAAATAAAAACAAACAAACAAAAAATACTGGAGTAAGTTTACAACAAAATACTATTTCAGTCTTTCTACCTCATTTAATTAAATGTTTAATTTGAAACCAATTTGTTAAATTCACTAGCAATTTCTGAAATAAGGTATGCATGCTATTTTTTTACTTACACAAAGGCATTCGTTTTAGCACAGACATAGAAAGTGTACGCAGTAAGGGGAAAATGAAGGATTGCAACTGAAAATAAATAACATTTATAAATAATAATAATAATAAAATTCTACATTAAAGAACAATAATGCAATGTATTTATATATCAAGGAGACTTTACTCAAGTTCTAGTCTCATATTTGGCTGGACCTCAAAGTTTGACCTTATCCTGAACAAGGTAAACAACGTTTACATGGAAAGAATACCAATAAATAAATAAAAAATAATTCAGATGACAGCAAACAAAGGATGATAAACTATGTTATTATACACAAATTACCAATAAATTAAATAAAACAAAAAGAGAAAATATAGAATGCAAGAAAATGCAAGATAATATGATTTACAATATTTCCAAATATGTGATTTCAGCAAACTACTCCGAATCAGTCAAATGAACATTACTTGAATATTCAGTATTCTTACCCAGCCCCAGAGGCAGTGCCACATTTTTAGAGCATCTACTGAGGATTCCGAGCAGCAGAGAGAAAATGGTGCAAATCAAACGATTCGCCAGACATGAGTAGGTATCAATCGTTGCTTTCATCTTTCTCCGCTTAAGTCCACACTGCCAAATCCTCACATTTCCACAACAAGATCAACAGCACTCCAGACATGCGTAATCTCTTCAGAACATTTAATTATCTCCTCTGTCCCCCTTCACCACCTCCCACCACTTCTATAACAGCTGATGACTTTGCCAATTTTTTCAGAGACAAAACTAGAACAAATGAAGTTTAGAAATGAAGTTTATAAACTAAGTTCGGGAGGAGCACGTCAGATACTCAGGCTAATTAGCACAGGTGGTACACAATCTAGGTAATCAACCCTTGGACATAAATACAGCTGTCTTACCTCCATCTAGTTGATGGTTAAGCAGCATCCCTCCACCACCCTTTCACCACCAATATCACTAGAATTCTAATCACACGGGGGGGGGGGGTTCACTGGGTTCGGGCCATTCCCGGCTAGGAGCCCTCCCCCAGGACAGCACGCCTACAACGTATTACCATACACGCCAAATATGCATTACGTTTATCGTGCTAGTAGATGTAAGTGTGAAATCGTGAATCAGTAGTCAGTTTTCACCTGCACACACACAGGACCTCCAGCCAACCACATCCACTGCTCAACCTCCCATCTTCTCTTTCTTTCCCCTCACTGAGGCGGAAGTATCCAAAGTTCTCCCCTCCAGCCATCCTACAACATGTCCTCTAGACCAAATCCTCTTGCACTTTCTCCAAGCAATCTCTCCCACACTCTTACCAGCACTCATACACATTATCAACACATCTCTCCTCACAGGCATATTCCCCACTACATTCAAGCAGGCTCGGGTAACCCCACTGCTCAAAAAACCTACATTAAACACTTCTCTAATAGAAAACTACAGACCCGTCTCTCTCCTTCCATTCATAGCGAAAACACTTGAATGAGTTGTCTTCAACCAGGTCTCATTGTTTCTTTCACTGACCAACAAACTGGATGCTAAACAGACAGGTTTCAGGAGTGGCCATTCAACTGAGACTGCACTACACTCAGTCACTGAAGCCTTGCGAATTGCAAAAGCCGATTCCAAATCATCAGTCCTCATTCTGCTGTATCTATCTGCCACTTTTGACATTGTCAATCATCAGATCCTGGTTGTTATTTGGCGCCTCAGGACAGTCATGATTGCTGCCTCACGTGCCTGGGCATTCAGCACGCTGATGAAGCTTTCGTGGGTAGTTAATGTTCTTCTTGTGGGGACATGACCATCTCAGAGTTGCATAATAGACTCTGCTATGTCAAACATGGCGGGGTCCCTCTGCCTCTAACGCAATCTGGCGTTCATCCGGGCACCCGGGACGGCGCTGTGTATGGTGAAGTCAGAGGTGATTTGAGGATTACGGTGAGGGCTTCCCCAAGTGGAGTTCCTCACCCTTAAGCACTCCGCTGCTGGCGGGGGTGCCGTGGGATTGGGCTGGGACCTCTACAGAGCGGGGTACACCACCCATTTCCTTCGGTGCTCCCCCTGAGGACCAGATGTCGATCGCTGTATCAAAGGGTGAGCTCTCTCTCTCCGGAGATGACGACTTGGCTGCGTTATCCCCTTTGTGTGTGGTAGCATTGTCCGAGCCAGACTCAGAGATGACGACTATGCTTTCCCGGGCCGCCGAGAATGTCGGGCTCATGTGGAATTCTCCATCGCATCCCGATCCTTCAAAGTTGGACGAGTGGTTTCTCCTTCAAAGTTGAACGAGTGGGGGTCGCGCTGGTTCTTAGTGTCCCCCTCCAGCACCATTCTTCCCGGAAGAATGAAGAAAGAAGCGTGAGGAGCTTAAAAATATCATGGAGGGCACCTTTCGCTGCCCGAAACAAATCTTGTGGCTCCTCCCCCCTCACCACCCTCGATGGTGGAGCCGCTTTGGGGTACACGGGCATCCACTCTGTGGAGCGGTCTGTGGCCATGCAACTATGTCAAACAGCCGCCACCCCTCTGCGGGGTGAGCCATGTCTCCCCTCACGGGCCTGTAAGTATTCGTCGGGCCTAAATGGCGGTGCTTATAGAGCTTTTGGGGAGGCGGCTTCTGTCCTACATGCCATGGCGTTACTGCAGGTCCATCAGCCCAAAGCCCTGAGAGACCTGCACGAGGGTGGTCACGACCTGGCAGTTCAACACGAGCTGTGTGCTGTGACGGACCTCGCGCTCCAAGCAAAGAAGGTGACCACACAGTCTCTGGGTCGTACGATGTCCACGCTTGTGGTCTAGGAGGGCCATATCTGGCTTTGTCTGGCCGACATGAAGGAGCAGGAGAAGGTACAGTTCCTGAATGGTCACGTGTTGCAGACCGGCCTCTTCGGCGACGCTGTCAAGAGCTTTGACCAGCAGTTTTCGGCAGCACAAAAGCAGACTGAGGCAATCAAACAAATCATGCGCCGGAGGAAACCTGCAGCTTCCACTACGGCTGCTGCCCCTCAGCCTGCTCGTCGCCGTGGGTGCCCCCCCTGCAGCTGCCCCCGCTCCCACGCAGAAGCCTTCCACCAGGCAGCATCGTGGAGCCGGTCGCAGGCAGGACGCCCAGCCCGTCCAGGCCTCTGCCAAACTTGGAGGCAAGCTCAAGTGCAAGAGGCCTTGAGACGGGCGAATCAGAGATGGAGAAGACTGCTTGTCTGGAGATGGTGACCTCACCACTCCCTTCCCTGGAGAAGGGCCGGGTGGAGAAACTTTTGTTTAGTTTTGTTGGTGTTCCCCTGCTGGCCCAGCAGCTAGCGGTACCCAAAACATCACTAAAAGAGCAGTTTCCTCAGTCTCTGGGTCTCAAGAAGAGGAGAGTGGTGGACTGTGCATTACAGAAACACTTCCCTCCTCCTCACTCGCCAGCAGGCAGCAGTGGGTTGCCCAAGAGCACCCTTCCTGCCCATTCGTGGAACCAGGTAAGGGCTGTAACACTCGAGTCACACGCCGGGCTGTCACAAGCCTCAAGCCGGGTTCCTGCATTTCCTCCCACACGAGGAGGAATCAGGTGAGTGTTACACTTCACACCCAGACCCTGCCGCCTGCCATCACAGGCCCTCGGCCAGGTCCCTGTGTTCCGCCAGTCGATCTCTTGGAGCCTGGCTAGCTCTCCTCAGTTCGTCTCGGTGGCTCCTGCGGACCATCAGACTCGGCTATGCGATTCAGTTCGCCCAGCATCCCCCCAAGTTCAGGGGCATCTGGTTCACTTCATCAAGGACATCGATGCCCCTGTCTTGCGTGCGGGAGATTATTAATTATAGTAATAATTAGAGTTGTTATAAAGTCAAGTCCTAACGAGTCATGAAGATAAACTCAAGTCAAATCTCAAGTCCGTCTATCTGAAGTCCAAGTCAAGCGGAGTCATTTTCTTTATTTAGCCAAGCAAGTCCTTAATTTTGCAACTCGGTTTTCTAAAGCATACCCCACCTTTAATTCTACTGCATATTAATCAGTGGTGGAGGTAACAAATAACAACTACTCACTTTGTTTCCCTGTGTCTTGTGTTTCCACGTGCTCCCTGTGTTTTCATGCCAATATTTGGCTTTCCTGTACCAGTTTTGCTTATTAGTTCAGTTAGTCCCAGCCGTGTATGTTGATTATGTTCCAGGTGTGTCTCGTTAGTTCTGTCTATTTAGAGTTTGTTCTGCCCCGTGTTTCCTGTCCGCTGTTAAACGTCATGTATCTGTCTCCATGTGTTCCTGTGTTGGATTCTCGGATGTTTGTGGAATTAAAAGGATTATATTTGAAGTATCTCCTTGTTCCATACCCCAGATAGGTGTGACAATTTGTTCTTATTTCATTGCTTCATCCATCCATCTAAGATTGATCAATACGTGACATCATAACAGCAGCATGTTGTCACTGGAAGCCCACAGCCAGCAAACTCTCAGCAAGTAAGCAAGCCAAGTTACCAGATATGATGTTAGCTGCTACAAGCAAATGTGTCCCTCAAGCAACTGTCGACAAGCTTGTCATAAATTTCATTTGTGAAAGTCTACAGCCATTTGCAGTGTTAGAACAGCCAGCTTTCAAAGAGCTTATTACAACTTTGTAACCGCAAGCTAAAGTCATCTCTAGATCCACTATTCGTGGCAGAATCTGTGATGCTGCGAATGACCTAAAGAAAACTATAATTGCAGAATTGGCTAAGGTAAAATTTGTTGCAACCACCAACAAGTTGGTCGGCTCATCAGAAAAGTTACCTTGGTGTAACTTGCCATTGAATAGAGGAAGAGTCTTTGGAAAGAAGATCTGCAGCACTGGCGTGCAAAAGATTGAGAAGGTCTCTCTCAATTTATATTTCATAACTTTGAAATGATTGCTGCTGCTCTTGATGATGTCCATTGCCAGTACAAGATTAGATACAAAGTTGTAAGAACCACAACTGATAGTGGATCCAACTTTGTCAAAGCTTTCCATGTGTTTGGGGCACAGAATAATACAGAGGTAGAAGAGAATGAAGTAGACATGGATGCTCTTGATGAAAGTGACCATGTTGAATATCATGATGCAAGTGCGATCCTTGATGAAGACACTGGTATGGAATATAAACTACCCCCTCATCAACGATGTGCATGTCACCTGATAAATATTGTGGCAACAACAGACACTGCCCTTGCAGAAGGCATGAATGCTACCTAAAAAAGGCTTCTTCCATTCAAGCTTTGCAAAATGCCAGGGCATTTGGAACACAACTGGGCAATCTAAATTGGCTAGAGAAGTGGTAGAGGACAAGTGTGAGCTACAGATCATTCGCCCTGTAGCAACACGGTGGAATTCAACCTGTCTCGCCACTAAAAGGATAATACGCATCATTGATGAAAAGGGGGAAGATACCATCAGGAGTGTATGTGATGCAATCAAGGTGAAAATGTGAGTAATATTAAATGCCACCAATATTTAATTTATTTTCTTGTTGTCATGATTTGGGCTTGTTGTTTTCATACACATTTTATCTGCCAGGTTGAATCCTGCAGAAGTGGTATTTCTCAGAGAGTACTGCATCACTATGAAACCACTGCTAAAAAGCTTCAAACATTCTCCAGTCAGAGTCCCCAGAACCTGATTTTAACAAGTGCAACGTGTTCCTGGGACAATATCTTTGTTGACCCTGGAACAACATTGTTATTAATTAATCAGATTTGAAGAACAAGTTTATAATTTGAAGTTTAGACTTACAAACAGTGTTTGCTGCTTGTACATCAGTGTCATTCATCGATCATTCCCTCTGATTTTAGGTATTACTCATAGTTAAGGTTAGGTTTAGGTGTAGGGAAATGGTCAATATTACATTTTTGGATTAAAATGTTGTTCCAGGGTCAACAATATATGTTGACCCAGGAACACATCTAACTCCGCAAAATCAGGACGTGCGTCAGAGTCCAGCATCTACTTGGGATGGATGCTGCCAATAATTTACCAGCTTCTGTCCAAACTCAACAGGCTGGAGACATCAGGCCAGACCTGCATGCCACTTATTAAAGCCCTGCAAAAATGGCCTGCAGAAGCGTTTTTGGAAAGATGATGGAGAATCCAAAGCTGGCTGCTTCTGCAGTCCTCTTACCCAAGTTCAAGACCTCCTAGACTGACAAACCTGATGTAATAGAGGCTGGTAAGTTCAAATTTACATGATTCAATGTGTTGTTATGGCTGCACATCTGTATAAGTGTGTATATATGTATACTTTATTGCATCTCAGTCATGGCAAACCTAAAATGTTGTTACAGGACTCACCAAAATAATTTATTCTTGGTTGGGATACAGCTGGATCTGTAATTTAACTAATGGGAAATATTCATATAAATTAAAGTATTTTTGTTCCAATTACAGCCTTGACATACTTGAAAAATCATCTTGAGACCACGGAGCATGAAAGTGAGCATCAGCAAAGAGAGCCATCTGATGACGACAATTTCTTCTCCAGACCACTCTCCAAAGTTGCAAAGTCTGGATGAGCTTGATGGTTACCTTGCATGTGCCTCGGACAGCATGGATCTGCTTCACTCCTTCCCAGCCATCAAGAAGCTGTCTATAAAGGTAAATACAGCTCTGCCTGCCTCAGCTGCATGTGCACGGCTTTTTAGCTGTGCTGGTCTACTTTTCACATCTAAAAGAAGCCAGATAGACTGTGTGAAAATAAGCTCTTGCTGAAACTGAACAAAAGGCTCAGAAGGTAAACTGTTCAAGATATGATAGTATGCAAGGTCTGCGTAGTAAGGACCTTGCCCAGCTGTTTGTTTTCAGGGCATTGGGATAAGTCAATACTGTTTACAAAGTTTCAGAAGTGTTTTTACACTTAGTAAAAAAACACAAAATGGTGAGAAGACTTACAACTCTATTTTATTTTTATTGATTGTTTTTTTTTTTTAAATACAAGTTTAGGGGTGTTGTTCTGTGACTCGTACATAAACAACACCTGACAGTTCGGTTCACCTCATTAGATTAATAAAAAGTTAATACCGTTTACAAAGTTTCAAAAATGTTTTTAGTATCTTTTAAATGTGTTTTGTTGTCTGGATCTTGTCTGATTCGGCAATTACGGATAATTCAATAAATATCACAAGCTAAAAAGTAACTAGTACTCTGAGTAGTTTTTATGAAGAGTAATTTGTACTTTTACGTAAGTACTTTTTTAAAACCAGTACTTTTACTTGTACTTAAGTATCATTTCAGCAATGTAACAGTACTTGTACTTGAGTACACATTTTCATTACTCTTTCCACCACTGATATTAATATCTCATTCTGTGTGGTGAAGGCTCAAAATAAGAGCTACTAAACAATAGCATATCTCTTTTAACAAATTGTTCAGGCTGGTACTAGGAAAAGACTCCTTTGGCAGCTGGAAATAGAAGGTTGGCAAGGCACTGTAACAAAGAAACATTGTAATGGCTGCTTGGATTGGGTAAAATAGCCAGCTTGGGCACTGAGATATACAGAAGAATGGCACCAGCTCTTTAGAAATCATCTGTTTAGTTTGACAAAACCGTCATTTGACTAAACACATTTTCAGATTTATTTTAGTTCTTATAAATACTGCATGGCGTTAAAATATGACCCAGTCACAGGTGAATGTTCTCAGATTCAAAAAGGAAGTTCCTGGTGACCAGTGCTGACTTGGCTCCTTTAGACAGGAGCTGGCAGTGGGCACTAATGGTTTGCAGAAGCCGAGTGCTTGCACGGAGGAGCAGCTGTCGTCTCCATGGTGATGTTGTCCGAGCCCAGGCAAGGATGTGTCCTATGGTCCCACGCTGGCGCATAGGGATCAATTACACAGACCCCAACACCCACAGCGGCATGTGTCATTTTACTCATGACCTCCACGTGTTTTTAGCACCATCAGTCTATTCACTTCGTCAGAAAAGTTTGAAAAAACAGACATCTTCAAACACACTTTAGCATTGTTGGAAATGTTCACCTCAAATAATTAGGTAAATGAAAAGCTGTTATGTATTTTCCCTTAAGTTCTTCCTTACATGTATGCTGTCTTTTCATGGAATGCAAAAGCAGAAATTATAATAAATATTAACTTCTCTCTAACAACAAAAGTTATAGGTAACCACATCTGTGTAGCTCCAAAAGACAAAAAGAAACAACATAAAATAGTCATGCAACTAATCAGTTGTGTTGCCTATGTCGAAAGTTGGACATCAAACACATTGAGTGTCATTGGTTGCATGTCATGGATTTGAAAGACATGATGCTGAGTAAATGACAGAATTTCACTTTTTGGTATGAATTATTCCTTTAACTCTCCATTAACCAACAAATCTCACCAATCTGTGGAGGCAGCACTTAAAACCTAGGGACCCAGCTACATTTTCAAAGCCTCGTTTTCCCGAGGCATCACTGAAGAAACGCTTTGTTTGCACGTAAAAGATTGCTGATTACTGCAATCAGTAGCACTCTCTCGTTTTGAACTTCACTGATAATACAGATTCAAGGACCCTTTTCTATGGTTGAATACCACCCAATCAAACGTCTCGGTTACGTATGTAACCCTCGTTCCCTGAAGGAGGGAACGGAGACGTCACGTCGGAGGACCGACGAATTGGGATCTCGCTTAAAGAGACCTATCCACTTCGAGTGTAAACTAAACGAGCCAATACACATTGGCATGCGATTATTGCATCCAGCTGCCGCTGATCACAGCGTGAGCATAAATAGGCAGCAGGTGCAGCGCATATTCAGGTTTTCGCTGAGGAGCCGAGCCGGGGCCCGGCCGCTCAGCGGTGGTACAGGAGCCGTGGCGACGGGATGTGACGTCTCCGTTCCCTCCTTCAGGGAACGAGGGTTACATACGTAACCGAGACGTTCCCTATCAGTCGGTCACTCTCGACGTCACGTCGGAGGACCGACGAATTGGGATCCCTACCAAAAGTCCACGGATACTGCCCCTTCCAGTGTCCCGTGGAGGCCTCCTGTGCCGTTATTTTTTGGCGCAGGTTCGGGCCCCCATAGGAAGATCCGTTACTGTTGCTATGGCACTACCCACTCAGTAGGACTGGATAACACTGGGAAAACGTACCCGTTCAGTTCAGAACAGGAACGCTGCGGAAGCCCTTACCTTCCCGAGGGAGGTTCAGAGGCAGTTACACATATGGACAATAGTCAGATGCATATGGAAGATTGGAGGTGATTGTAACCTCTTGGAGTGGCAGAAAGTCTGCCGGGAAACACGGGCTCTAAGGCTAACCGTGGAAATACACATATGGGATCCGAATGGTCTCTACATATGGAACCCAGCCCTCTACCGGTTCTCAGGGATTCATCGAGTGAGGGCCTGGCACCGGACGCTCCGCCACGTCCAGCTGCCGAGGGGATGGAGGAGCTCGACAGGGTCTACAGTGGACTCTCTGGAGCAGTTTTTAGCAAGCCGACCCGAAACCGGGGCCCCTCAGTGCTTCTGCCCGTTTGAGGTGAGAACACAGGAGGAAACCGGTTCCACACGAAGGCTATAGAATCTAGCGAATGTGTTAGGGGTCGCCCAGCCCGCAGCCCTACAAATATCTGTCAGTGAGGCGCCACGAGCCAGCGACCAGGAGGACGCTACACTTCTCGTAGAGTGAGCTCTCAACCTGAATGGACAAGGCACACCCTGTGCCTGATAAGCCAGGGTGATGGCATCCACTATCCAGTGGGCCATCCTCTGCTTGGAGACGGCATTCCCTTTCTGCCGGCCTCCGTGACAGACAAAGAGCTGGTCTGAGGTCCTGAAGCTTTGCGTCCTGTCAACGTAGTGTCTCAATGCTTGGACGGGACAAAGCAAAGCCAGGGCTGGGTCTGCCTCCTCCGGGGGCAGCGCTTGCAGGCTCACCACCTGGTCTCTAAATGGAGTGGTGGGAACCTTGGGCACATAGCCGGGCCGGGGCCTCAGGATTATCTGGGAATCCGCCGGTCCAAACTGTAGGCACGAATCGTCGACCGAAAATGCGTGCAGGTCCCCAACCCTCTTAATGGAGGCCAGTGCAAGCAGGAGCAGAGTTTTCATGGAGAGAAACTTGGGCTCGTCTGTCTGCAAGGGCTCAAACGGGCCCTGTTGTAGTGCTCTAAGCACTAAGGACAGGTCCCAAGAGGGTATAGAGGGGGGGCGTGGAGGATTCAGCCTTCTAGCCCCCCTAAGGAACCTGACGACCCAGTCATGCTTCCCCACCGACTTCCCTTCCACAGGGTTGTGGTTGGCAGCAATCGCGGCCACGTAGACCTTGAGGGTGGAGGGAGACAGCTTTCGCTCCAACCCTTGCTGCAAGAAGGATAGCACGACTCTGATCGGGCATCTCCGGGGGTCTTCTCTGTGAAAAGAACACCACTCGACGAACAGGTTCCACTTCAAGGCGTAAGCGTGTCTCGTAGACGGTGCTCTCGCCGAAGTGATGGTGTCAACTACCTCTTGGGGTAGGTCACCTAGAACCTCCGCGTTCCGTCTAGGGACCAGACATGAAGTTTCCAGAGGTCTGAACGCGGGTGCCATAAGGTGCCCCGTCTCTGAGTCAGTAGATCCTTCCTCAGAGGAATCTGCCAGGGAGGGGCTGTCACGAGGAGCATCAGCTCCGGGAACTACGTCCTGGTAGGCCATTATGGTGCCACGAGCAGGATCTGCTCCTCTTCCTCCCTGACCTTGCACAGAGTCTGTGCGAGAAGGCTCACTGGGGGAAATGCATATTTGCGAAGGCCCCGCGGCCAGTTGTGTGCCAGTGCGTCCGTGCCGAGTGTTCCTTCGGTCAGGGAGTAGAACAACTGGCAATGCGACGTCTCTAGGGACGCGAACAGGTCTACCTGTGCGAGTCCAAAACGTCGCCAAATCAGCTGGACCATCTGGGGATGGAGTCTCCATTCTCCGGGGAGCGCAGCTCGTGACAGCTCGTCGGCTGTCCGGTTGAGCAAGCCCGGGATATGAATGGCGCGAAGCGACCTCAGATGCTTCCGACTCCAGAGGAGGAGGTGGCGGGCGAGTTGTGACATGCGACGGGAGCGTAGACCACCTTGTCGGTTGATGTACGCAACGGTCGCAGTGCTGTCCGTGCGGACCAGTACATGCTCGCCTCGTAAGCGTCTCTTGAGACGGTTCAAGGCCAGGTGTACTGCCAGCAACTCTAGGCAGTTGATGTGCCAGTGCAGTTGGGGACCCGTCCAAACCCCCGATACTGCATGCCCGTTGAACGTGGCCCCCCAGCCCTTAGCGGAGGCATCCGTGTAAACCACAGCGTGCCTGGAGACCTGTTCCAGGGGCACTCCTGCCCGAAGGAATGAAAGGTCTGACCATGGGGTGAAGGTTTGGCGGCAGGCTGGAGTGACTTGGACCCTTAGCGTGCCGCTCTGCCACGTCCACCTAGGGACTCGGCCATGGAGCCAGTGTTGAAGCGGTCTCATATGGAGCAGCCCCAGCGGCGTGACCGCCGAGATCCTCTGCACCGGGGAGAGTTTGCTCTTTTCCCAGTTGACCTGAAGGCCCAACTGGCTGAGGTGCGAGAGCACCATGTCCCTGTGTTCGCATAACTGGTCCCGCGACTGAGCTAGTAAAAGCCAGTCGTCGAGGTAGTTGAGAATGCACACGCCCTGTTCTCTCAGGGGAACAAGGGCCGCCTCCGCTACTTTCGTGAAGACACGGGGCGACAGGGCAAGACTTTGTACTGATATGCCCGTCCTTCGAACGCAAACCGCAGGAATGGCCTGTGGCGCGGAAGGATCGACACGTGGAAGTACGCGTCCTTCAGGTCAATCGCTGCAAACCAATCTTGGGGACGGACGCACCCAAAGATGCGTTTCGGTGTGAGCATTTTGAACGGAAGCCTGTGAAGGGCCCGGTTCAAGACGCGCAGGTCCAAGATTGGTCTTAACCCACCGCATTTCTTGGGTACAATGAAGTAAGGGCTGTAAAACCCCGACATATCGGCTGGAGGGACCGGCTCTATCGCGTCCTTCGCCAGTAGGACTGCGACTTTTGCTCGCAAGATGGGGGCATCCGCTGCCCTCACTGTGGTGACGTGGATGCCGCGATACTTGGGAGGTCGCCGGGCGAACTGAATCGCATAGCCGAGTCTGATGGTACGGAGGAGTCAACGAGACGGGTTGGGGAGCGCTAGCCAGGCCCCCCAGAACCGTACTAGTGACACCAACAAACCCACCGACGTACCCGCGGTGGGGCAGCGAGGGGGAACGCAGGGACCCGGCTCGGGCATCTCGTTGCCGGTCCGAAGCGGGGTCGGCATGTGTGACGCACTTACCTGCGTTCAGGCAGAGGGTGCGTGAGTAGTGCGATTGACCGCCCTCTCGAACCGCCCACAGCTGCCCACTGGCGAGAGAGGAGGGTGAGTGTAACTCAAGTTTGACTCGTTCACAACCCCCCGTCCCCTCTGGGGACCCAGAGATAGAGGAAACTGCTCTTTTGTCGAGGTTTTGGGTACCACTGACCGTGAGGCCAGTGGCAGAAAAAGAAACAAAAGATTCTCCGCCCGGCCCTCCTCCGGGGGAGGGAGTGGTGCGTTCACCATCTCCCGAAGAGCAAACATCTCCATCCCTGGGTCGTCCGTCTCAGGGCCGCTTTCCTCGACGCTTGCCGCCTGGTTTGGCGGGGGCCTGGACGGGCGGGGCGGCTGCCCTGCGGCCGGCTCCACGGCGCTGCTTGGCTGGAGGCTGCTGCGCGGGAGCGGGGGCGGCGGCAGGGGGCCGCCCTCGGCGACGAGTAGACCGAGGCACTGCCACCGGCGGCCGGGTGGAGGCAGCAGCTGCACGCCGGGGCAGGATGTGCCGGATTGCCTCAGTCTGCTTCTGTGCAACGGAGAACTGCTGGGCGAAGTTCTCCACCGCGTCGCCGAACAGGCCGGTCTGGAACACGGGGGCATTCAGGAACTGTGCCTTGTCTACCTCCTTCATGTCAGCCAGACACAGTCAGAGGTGGCGTTCCTGGACCACCATGGTGGACATCGCACGGCCCAGAGACCGCGCCGTAACCTTCGTCGCTCGTAGCGCGAGGTCCGTGGCGGTCCGAAGCTCACTGAGAACTCCTGGGTCGTGACCACCCTCGTGCAGGTCCCTCAGTGCCTTGGCCTGGTGAACCTGCAACAACGCCATAGCGTGTAGGGCTGAAGCAGCTTCTCCGCAGGCCGCATAGGCACTGCTGGTCAGGGCCGACGAGTGCCTACAGGCCCGGGAGGGGAGCAACGGATTACCGCGCCAGGTAGAAGCGGTCCTTGGACACAATTGCATCGCAAACGATCGCTCCACCGGCGGGACCTCCGTATACCCCCGCGCCGCTCCGCCATCAAGGGTGGCGAGGGAGGATGAGCCACTGGAGCGGTTTCTGGCAGTGAAAGGTGCCGTCCATGTTCCAGTGAGCTCATCATGCACTTCCGGGAAGAAAGGCACCAGGGTGGGGCCCTGAGAACCAGCGCGGGCCACCCCGAGAAACCAATCATCCAGCCTTGAGGGTTCGGGACACGGTGGAGGCCTCCACTCGAGCCCAACACTCTCAGCGGCCCGGGCAAGCATAGCCACCATTTCCGGATCCGAATCCGGCACCGTTGACCGCCCGGAGGGTGGCAACGGTACTGAACCATCATCTCCGGATTGGTCTGACTCACCCTCCGATGTAGCGATCGACATCCGATCGTCGGGGGGAGCGCCAAAGGATACAAGCGGTACCCCCCCTCCATGGGAGTGGCCGGCCCGTTCCCTCGGCAGCTCCATCGGTAGCGAAGTGCTGGTAACAGGAGGAACCCTCGCTGTTTTTGGAGGGGAATTCCTCACTGTCACCGTAAGACCAGCCCGGCTACTGCCGGAAGTAGCGCCCCCCTGGTGGCCACCAGGGGGAACCCTAGATCTCGGCAGAGGCACAGGTACCCCGCCCCTTTGCAGGAAGCGAAGCCTGGTCCGCAGCCCCGCGACGGTCATCCCCCCGCAATGGGGGCATGACTCGTCCACAAAAGCCGCCTCAGCGTGTTCAATGCCCAGACACGAGGCAGCGATCGTGACCATTACCCGGCGCCAGGTAACGACCGCATCCAGCAACGCACGGGCGGAAGGGCATCTTTGAAAAGACGCCTCTTAAAAAAGACGTTCCGCCCGTAACACTCTTTTAGAGAAGTGTTTGCTCTTTTAGCGTGCTGAGGTGCACAGGGGAGATGGTCGCTGCAACACAACAGGGGGTAGTGCAGCCTGATGTGTGCAATCCACTCGACGAAGGAGACCACCACCGCTGAATCGCCGTCCACCAACACCAGAGTCTTTGAGGCACTCTCAACAGATAGGTCTGGAGCAGAACGATAAGCATCGCTCGGCTCCGAAGTGAAAAGCTGAATATGCGCTGCACCTGCTGCCTATTTATGCTCACGCTGTGATCAGCGGCAGCTGGATGCAATAATCGCATGCCAATGTGCATTGGCTCGTTTAGTTTACACTCGAAGTAGATAGGTCTCTCTAAGCGAGATCCCAATTCGTCGGTCCTCCGACGTGACGTCGAGAGTGACCGACTGATAGGGAACTAGCAGCTAATAGAATAGTTAATTAAGAGCCCTCTCACTCTGATGGTACAATCAGAGAATTAAGGAGTAGTGTAACCTTACAAAAGAGCAAACATAATGAGTTCAATTAACACAATCCTTAAGACAATCTGCATTTCTGAGAATCAGACTGTGTTAGAAATACAAAATTAGAAACATTCTTTCATTGTCATTTCATTTCAGAATACTGTACAGTATGCACACCTGACATATCTGAGACCAGAAATGTGCTCTACTAATGTAAACAAGCACAACGGTTTAGAAATTGCATTAAACATACAGCCTTGTTGTAAACACATGTATAAAGATTAACTGAATGAACAAAAATAAATAAATTTCTGCAACATTTTATATACATTTTACATAAATTAAGGCCACATTGTACTAATTTGCCCCCGCCATTAATTTATTAATTTCACAACATAAAATCACAAACTCTCTTTAGATATTATAGTGTTATGTATTGCTGCCTTTTGAAACAGAAATAACACTGCAAGCAATAATGCAGCACAAAATAATAAAACTAAAGAATAAAAAAATCAATCTCTCCTGTTGGAATTATAAAAGGTGACCTCTGCTCTGTAAACATCAGTCAGTATTTCCCTTTTAAAAATAACAAATGGAAATAGATCACAAATATTTATGGTGTTTTCGTTTTGTGTAATCTTTCTATATTTCTTTTAGACCTGAGGTACAGAACTTGGAAAGATGGTGAAAGTTTTTTAAACTTATGAATAATACTATAGCAGGAATGACAAATCACAATGTTAATTAAGTATTATTAATATAAAACTAATATGAACTTTATTTATCCCACAGAGGACACTGTTACTAATGAGGGGAATAAACTATTATTTTAATCAACTGTCATCCATACTTATTCATTTCAATAATCTTTATTCATCTGATTTTACTTATGACCTGAGAAAATCATGTCTATTATTTTGGTTTGTGAGCTCGAGATCGATTTAGGAGGACAGAAACTTGTTGTCAACGCTGCCCAGCAATTTTCATTAATAAAATAACTTAGAAACTGGATCGCTACATTATATTAAGCAGAAATCAGCAAAGAGTGGGTAAAATTACTGTTTTAATGACTAAACTCAAATCTTCATTGTTTGTAGTGACCCGCAGATGCAGGTAGACTATTTCACACATGCAACGGTCACCTTTCTCTCTCTCTCCACATCTCTCTCTCTGTAGCGGGCAGAATGCTAGAGCTAACGAACTTCATGTCAGGCAGTCATTGCCTTCACGTCATGCATTAAAATCCTTTATTTCACAACGAGAACAGGTTGGCTAGCCATGCATTATCCCTTATGTAACGTATACTCTTTAACAGCAATTTAAACGGCAATATTTAAGTGACGCCCTGGTTATTCTTGGTTTACCCAAAATGGTCCCACACTATTTACTTCAGACATTCTCTGGTGGAAATAAAGCTTCGCTGTTTGGTTCCTCTGTCATAGTAAATCTAGTGTGTATAGTAGTCTCCGTGTCTCTGATAAGCATGGCATTTTAAGCTGGTGCACCACCGCTAGTGTAACTTTTTTTGTTTTGCGTAAGCTGCAACAGTTCCGCTTCGTGCAACAGAAACACTCGGTTTAGCAGAGCTTTTACGATTAATCATCCGTGACGTTTTAAAGTGCGGTTAATAGTAAAACCGGTTAATCACTGCATCCCTACACAGTATCGGGGTTCAGATTCAGAAATAACCTGAACTGACTTATGTTAAATGGACTTCTTACAAATGTAGGGTCATTGTTTCACTGTCTTTTTTATTTTGTAATACTTTCCTTCCCTCTTTCCCCTACTTAGAACAACTGAAACGAGTCTAACTAAACTGTATGAGATCATCAGATAAGGTAAGGTGATTTGGTCGCTCCATCAGTGCCTGTCTAATGATGCTGAGCCACCCGCCGGAGATGACTAAAAATCTACAATAGATGACTATTGCTAGTTTAATTTGCTGTTGAAAGAATGCTCCCAATCGTATGAATCAGTAGAAAAGAACGAGCAAATCACAAACATGATAGCGGTAATGAGTATTTATTAAAACAGGACGGGCCTACAGGGACTCTTGGGTTGATTAGTGATCATTATTTTACTGAATAGCAGAAACTCATTTTAGCCCAGCCTACTGGATGTTATTTTGTCCCTTGACAATGGCTTGTCAAAAAAAATATATATATATATATTTTTTTTTTTACTACAGCAAAACATGACTGCCACTCCACAATTTAAGCACATGTCCTACATATTATGCAGTGTAGACAAAAAAAAAGACAAAATACACTTTCTTTCTTACACTCACCTACCTTGCACTCAATGAATGAGTGAGGCTTGGTGGTGCATAGTACAAGGTCACTTTTAAAAACACTCACACATTGTCTAATATCTACCCAAGATAACTAATACAGCCTTTGTATTTAATTAAACAAATCTTAGAAAACTTGGTCCAGCAACTTAAATTTGTTTTTTATAATGTTTCTTTTCATAAGTAATTTTTAAACATTTCTCTGACAACTTTGAGATTCTTTAAAAATATGTTGTGCTTGCTGAGAAGAGCATAATTTAATATTAGATTTTGTAAAAACAACAAAACACAAACCAACCAATAAACAAACCAAACATGTTAGATTTAAATAAAAGCTTGCACACTTTTTATTGTTCGGAATATAGTAATAATAATGGAGTAAAACAATACATGATGATGCTTCTACATCTCTGCCTATTTAGCCCCACTCACTGATTTGCACATGTAGTGTAAATAACGAGAGAGGCGAATGCAAGTCTACACAGAAAATGATACAAATGGCTCAGATGACAACAAGACGCTGTATAGTGGCAAGTTGTGGTAAAACAGTCTTTACATTGCTTTCCTTCTGATCCTGTCACGCAGGGGCGGCGCTAGGGGTGGGCTAAGGGGGCTGAAGCCCCGAATGTTTTCAGAAAAGCCCCGAATGTTTTTATGACCATGCCCTGTACGCATCATCATCACTTTTCATGCGCATTAAAATGATGAACCGCAGTTTACTCCCGTCAGGAACCGCCCACTGAAGCTCGTACTTCTGACTGACATATACACTTGATAATAAACTTCATATAAACTGGCCAATCATCGATATGAAGTAATAGCAGATCTTGGATCTTTGGGCTTAGCCCCGGATATCCACTCACCCTAGAATCGCCTCTGCTGTCACGATGTGCAGTTGCAGGAAGACGCTGGAGGCACGAAGAAACGTAAAACAGAAAATAATCTACTACTTATAAATTATGATTTTTTTTTATGTACAAATTTTGACAATTTTAAGGGGACCTCAGAGAACAGTAAAAAAATAAATAAAGATAAAGGCAGTTCATGACCCCCTTTAAGAGATTTCATAAAATAAAATGGCATAACATTTTTTAATGATTGAACTGAATTGCCTAAATGAGCTACCCAGCATTCCCCTCCCATTCAGTAGATCCAAGATACTTTAATTATTTATTGATTGATTGATTGATTGATTGGCTTGCTTGCTGTACCGTGCCATACCAATACACCATAAAAATAAGTTTTCTGAGTGCACTATTAAAATAAACATGAATTGAAAAATAAAATCTATTTTATAAATACATGTTATAGATCTTATTGAGAACAAATAATCTGCGCACGTTTCATTAAAACAATGTTTTGACAATGTTTGAACAAAATATCACAACTGAACCTTCTGGCAAAAATAGATACCTCTTTGGTGACATTTGGAGGTTTTTAAATTTAATGTGTTTAAATTTCTGCAAGCTCGCATTCATCTGCCTTCACTTTTGTATGCAATGTCTACATCTCAAAATACAGTAAAATAAGTGGTGGTCAGTAACGAAGTAGCTTTACTTCGTTAGGCTACTGTACTTAAGTGCATTTTTCAATTATCTGTACTTTACTGGAGTAGTTTTATTTTGAGTAGCTTTTACTTTTATTTCACTACATTCCAAAGCATACGATCATACTTTTTACTTCACTACATGTCATAAAGCATATTGTTTCTCATTATCACATGCTCCAAGACGCAGAAGTAGTATATGATTCATGAACAAACTGATTATTTTCAATGAAGCTGTTAAATTTGTTCAGAAATCGCAACAAACGATTTATTTACAAACTGCAATGATCCGATTGCAGCTGTTCTCGAGTCAACAAATCACTGATTCAATTGATCCGTTTAGAGCGAGTCAAGAGTGAACTGAACTCACAAGAACCGGGAGATCTTGTGAGCATGTGCGCACGCAACTGATGCTGTGAAAAGGAAGTTATTAATGTCGAATTTTAGGATTAATTATTGTAACTGAAAATCATATTTGGGTCAAAACTGTAATTTGTTTGTGAACTATATCTGCTGTAAAGGGTGATCTATTTAAGCCCACTGAAATGCTTGAATGCAGACAGATCGATGTCAGTGTCTCTGTTTTAGGTCAAAAACGAAAAATTTGAATAGAGACAAAATAAAATAATTAATGCACGTTCATATTCCCCGCTGCTGTAACATTAGCAGTTTTATTAAAATGCTAAGCATTTAGCCCCATGTGATCTGTTTTTATATTGTTTATCATCTGTATACATTTTTTATATAATTTAGATCAACTAACCAAATAGACAGATATTAATGTTTATTCATAACCATACTGCAAATTAGTAAATATTGTTAGCTGAATCTAAACAGCTTGCAGGTGCTAAGTTGAGGAAATGTTTAGATCTAAAGTCCAAATATTTTTTTTATTTAACCACATAGAAAGATTACATCTGAGGTAAAAGAATGTATGTGATATTCAGAACATAACTACATTAATTATCAAAGTGGGAAGTGATGCCCTCTGGGGCATTTGGCCAAGGGTGTTTTTACACCACAGACAAGGTTTGAGAAGAAAAACAAATCATGAAAATATAATATTTTCCTTAAAATGTTCTCCCTAACTTCAGGCCTTATTCTCGTGTCATATATAACTGACATTCTGCAAAACAACAAGTTTTAAAACACGTTTTTCTTACTGGTGAAAATTAGATGGTCAACTATTTTCTCTCAGGTACATTACAATGTGCTTCACAGTGAACATTACTACATCACTCTCATCAACAACAAAATATATATATCTTGACTCCATATAGTGGTTATTTGGGGAAAATCCTAAGTAATTTGAGCAGTAGGATTATAAAAAATATAAAATTGCAAAATAATATTTTTTTTTACTTAAGTACATTACATACAAAATTGAGCACTTTTGTACTTTCACTCGAGTCAAATTTAAAAAGCAGTAATTTTACTTTTACTGGAGTAATATTTTATAATACATATATGTAGTTTTACTCAAATACTTGATTTGTGTACTTCGTCCACCACTGAGTATAATCAACAAACAATGCATAGAACCAAGTTCCCAACCTGCATTCTTTCTATTTTTCTTTCAATAATCCATTACAATAAAACTTGTTATGGTGTCCTTGTTACATAAATTATGCATAATTACATGCAACTAACCCTAAACCAAACCCTTATCCTAACCTTAATCGTATAGTAAGCAGTGGTGAACGTGTGAACGTGGAGTTATTTGATTTAATCCGTGTTATTTAATTTTTGACCTAAAACGTAGACACACTGACATTGATCTGTCTGCATTCAAGCCTCTCAGTGGGCTTAAATAGATCAACCTTTACAGCAGATGTAGTTCACAAACAACCGACAGTTTTGACCCAAATATGATTTTCAGTTACAATAATTAATCCTAAAATTCGACATTTGTAACTTACTTTTTGCAGCATCAGTTGCACGCTCACATGCTCACAAGATCTCCCGGTTCTTGTGAGCTCAGTTCACTGGAGACTCGCTCAAATGAATCAGTAATTTGTCGACTCGAGAACCGCTGCAATCGGATCATTCCAATTTGTGAATAAATAATTTCTTGCGATTTGCTAAAACCGATTTAACAGCTTTGTTCATGAATCATACACCACTTCTGTGTCTTGGAGCACGTGATAAGGAGTAACGATATGTTTTATGAAATGTAGTGAAGTAAAAAGTACGATCTTATGCTTTAGAATTTAGTGAAGTAAAAGTTACTCAAAATAAAACTACTCCAGTAAAGTTCAGATACTTGAAAAATGTACTTAAGTACAGTAACAGAGTAAAGCTACTTCATTACTGACCAGCACTGATAGTAAGTACAAGTAGTTAATTAATATTACTCAGTACTTAAACCTATAATTACACGGTAACAAGGACACTAAAATAAAGTGTAACCTCTGTTATGTTTCATTTGAATGCACATCACAATATTAAATAAAAGAACTGTCGCTATTTATATTTCAGTGCGACTTTAATAAAGTAGATTTTTCACAAACTAATCACTTCTTAATGGATAACATCCAGACCTACTCCATTTTAATTTTTTATTATTGAATATCCTGTTTCACTCTAAAATATTGTATGTGACATTGCAGAATTGAAGAGCTGTAAACAGAGTGACATTTGACAGTGATTATGAGAATAATTAAGTCTCACCGTTGTAGTTTTCACTCTGCCGCTGGGCTGTGTACAAGTCCAGCCTGATTTATTTACTAACAGGTCACAGCCTTCATCCTCTAGACAGGGCACCATGTCACACCACTGCTTGGTCTTCACGATACGAGCTGTGGATCAAGACCAGAGAAAAGGTTAAGTTGATATGATCTGGAAGGCAAGTGGAAACACAGAAACACTCACACACACACACACACACACACACACACACACACACACACACACACACACACACAAAAGGCACCCCACAAAATATTTGTACACTTAAGAATGTATGATTGTGTTTGCATTAGATGACAAAATGTCAAACCAATTGGAATTTATTTAAATACAGACAGCACATGTACTCTTCTCAAAAAAACATATTTCACAAATAAAGTTGTTAGGTTGGAAATGATAATCAACTATCTACTCTATTCAAATTTAAAGGATTAGTTCAATTTCAAATTAAAATGACCTTATAATTTACTCACCCGCATGTCATCCAAGATGTTTATGTATTTCTTTCTTCAGTCGAAAATATATTAAGGTTTTGGATTAAAACATTACAGGATTTGAATCCATATAGTTAGCTTCAATGGACTCCAAATGGTTGAAGGTCAAAATTACAGTTTCAGTGCAGCTTCAAAGGGCTATAAACGATACCAGACGACAAATAAGGGTCTTATCTATCAAAACGATCGGTCATTTACAGAGGTGGAAAGTAACGAATTACATTTACTCGTGTTACTGTAATTGAGTAGCTTTTTTGTGTACTTGTACTTTTTTAAGTAATTTTTTTAATCTGTAATTTTACTTTTACTTAAGTATATTTTTTGTGAAGTATTGTACTTCGCTACATTTTAAAACACATTCGTTACTGAGTAAAAATAAATCGCTCCGTGGAAACAACTGCAGCAAATAATGGGCAGAAGAAGAAACTGGCGCTAAAATCAGAAGAGAGATGCAGACGGACAAGACAGGCGTTATTGGGGCAGACCCAGCTGAAAACCAGACCCCGTCATTTTCTGCTGAAGTTGAACTCAAAGGAATGAAGTGAACCCCTGGCCATATTCATGCTCTATTATGCAGTGTTAGCTGTGTTTGCCTCGGGAGACCGAACTAGCAGCTTATAACATCTCGACATCGCCCTTCGCAAGCATGTAGAGATGAGGTAAATACTTACATCACTGCATTGGTGGTTAAAATGAAGCTTTGACGGTTTAGCAAAAGGTTTTGCACAAATGAGCCAAAAAGACAGTGGTGCAGGGTGTGCAATATCATCTGAGATAATATAGTAATTGTTGTTTTAACGATGTGCGATTTGACATTATCAGTATTTTGCCAAAAACCAAACAAATCACTCTAAACAGTGTGCCGTGAAATCAAGTAACGTTAGATAAGACTAATCCGCGTGCATTTGGAGTGCTTTCTTTCACTGCGTGATCCAGTCTGTTAAATGCGTTTAGAATGATCACAACATTAAAGATATAGAAGCAGAACATGTATATATTTATATAATTTAATATAGTAAGTCAACATCACATGAAGAATGCCGTGTTTCTCAAAAAATCACAATGATTAGGCCTGTAGTTTTTCTTTTTACACAGTTCAAAAAACAAGAAGTTAATTAAGAGACTTACGTTTTAGAAGCCATATTGCCTGTTTTTGCTCTATTTCGACAACAAAAATAATACCAAACACAGCCACCATACACAGTTTTGCGTCTCTGACTCTGAGCAATGACGTGTTTTGTTCCTGAATTAATTAACCGTTAAAGATAGTTTGCAGTTCGATATTCAGATTTCTTTTGGCTATAAATACGCAGTGCGCTGTCATAGACATGCAAATAATACTGAATGACATTCTCCATGATTTGTGAATTCATATGGCAGTGTCCTCCGGGCCGGAATCAGTATTTTTTTTTCGTAGGGACCCTTAGTTTTATAATGGCTATAGCTCAAAAAATTGGACACTTGGAAGACTGAAACCAGTGTCATCTTCTCCAGCTTGATCTGTGAATTTTTTCACAGAAAAGCTTTTGTCCACAGACCCCTTGGTAAGTCTGCTATAAGGAAAGTGAAAAATAGGCGTTATTCATGTTTAAACGTCTACTGCCAATAAACACGCAGACGGCTGGAATACAAAAAATATTGTTTTTAGCTCGAGTTCGATTTGTGAAAACTTTCACAGTTCAGTACGTGTCAGCTGACCCTTCCCTGGGTCACTAACATCACTATTCTGATCTGTGAAAACTTTCACAGTTCAGTACGGGTCAGCTGACCCTTCCCTGGGTCACTAACATCACTATTCTGATCTGTGAAAACTTTCACAGTTCAGTACGAGTCAGCTGACCCTTCCCTGGGTCACTAACATCACTATTCTGATCTGTGAAAACTTTCACAGTTCAGTACGTGTCAGCTGACCCTTACCTGGGTCACTAACATCACTATTCTGATCTGTGAAAACTTTCACAGTTCAGTACGTGTCAGCTGACCTTTACCTGGGTCACTAACATCACTATTCTGATCTGTGAAAACTTTCACAGTTCAGTACGGGTCAGCTGACCCTTCCATGGGTCACTAACATCACTATTCTGATCTGTGAAAACTTTCACAGTTCAGTACGAGTCAGCTGACCCTTCCCTGGGTCACTAACATCACTATTCTGATCTGTGAAAACTTTCAGAAGTAAGTACGGGTCAGCTGACCCTTCCCTGGGTCACTAACATCACCATTCTGATCTGTGAAAACTTTCACAGTTCAGTACGGGTCAGCTGACCCTTCCCTGGGTCACTAACATCAGTATTCTGATCTGTGAAAACTTTCGCAGTTCAGTACGAGTCAGCTGACCCTTCCCTGGGTCACTAACATCACTATTCTGATCTGTGAAAACTTTCAGAGGTAAGTACGGGTCAGCTGACCCTTCCCTGGGTCACTAACATCACTATTCTGATCTGTGAAAACTTTCAGAGGTAAGTACGGGTCAACTGACCCTTCCCTGGGTCACTAACATCACTATTCTGATCTGTGAAAACTTTCACAGTTCAGTACGAGTCAGCTGACCCTTCCCTGGGTCACTAACATCACTATTCTGATCTGTGAAAACTTTCAGAAGTACGGGTCAGCTGACCCTTCCCTGGGTCACTAACATCACCATTCTGATCTGTGAAAACTTTCACAGTTCAGTACGGGTCAGCTGACCCTTCCCTGGGTCACTAACATCAGTATTCTGATCTGTGAAAACTTTCGCAGTTCAGTACGAGTCAGCTGACCCTTCCCTGGGTCACTAACATCACTATTCTGATCTGTGAAAACTTTCAGAGGTAAGTACGGGTCAGCTGACCCTTCCCTGGGTCACTAACATCACCATTCTGATCTGTGAAAACTTTCACAGTTCAGTACGGGTCAGCTGACCCTTCCCTGGGTCACTAACATCACCATTCTGATCTGTGAAAACTTTCACAGTTCAGTACGGGTCAGCTGACCCTTCCCTGGGTCACTAACTTCACTATTCTGATCTGTGAAAACTTTCAGAGGTAAGTATGGGTCAGCTGACCCTACCCTGGGTCACTAACATCACTATTCTGATCTGTGAAAACTTTCACAGTTCAGTACGTGTCAGCTGACCCTTCCCTGGGTCACTAACATCACTATTCTGATCTGTGAAAACTTTCACAGTTCATTACGGGTCAGCTGACCCTTATCTGGGTCACTAACATCACTATTCTGATCTGTGAAAACTTTCACAGTACAGTACGGGTCAGCTGACCCTTACCTGGGTCACTAACATCACTATTCTGATCTGTGAAAACTTTCAGAGGTAAGTACGGGTCATCTGACCCTTCCCTGGGTCACTAACATCACCATTCTGATCTGTGAAAACTTTCACAGTTCACTACGGGTCAGCTGACCCTTCCCTGGGTCACTAACATCACTATTCTGATCTGTTAAAACTTTCACAGTTCAGTACAAGTCAGCTGACCCTTCCCTGGGTCACTAACATCACTATTCTGATCTGTGAAAACTTTCACAGTTCAGTACGGGTCAGCTGACCCTTACCTGGGTCACTAACATCACTATTCTGATCTGTGAAAACTTTTGCAGTTCATTACGGGTCAGCCGACCCTTCCCTGGGTCACTAACATCACTATTCTGATCTGTGAAAACTTACACAGTTCAGTACGGGTCAGCTGACCCTACCCTGGGTCACTAACATCACTATTCTGATCTGTGAAAACTTTCACAGTTCAGTACGTGTCAGCTGACCCTTACCTGGGTCACTAACATCACTATTCTGATCTGTGAAAACTTTCACAGTTCAGTACGGGTCAGCTGACCCTTCCCTGGGTCACTAACATCACTATTCTGATCTGTGAAAACTTTCACAGTTCAGTATGAGTCAGCTGACCCTTCCCGGGGTCACTAACATCACTATTCTGATCTGTGAAAACTTTCACAGTTCAGTACGAGTCAGCTGACCCTTCCCTGGGTCACTAACATCACTATTCTGATCTGTGAAAACTTTCACAGTTCAGTACGAGTCAGCTGACCCTTCCCTGGGTCACTAACATCACTATTCTGATCTGTGAAAACTTTCAGAAGTAAGTACGGGTCAGCTGACCCTTCCCTGGGTCACTAACATCACTATTCTGATCTGTGAAAACTTTCAGAAGTAAGTACGGGTCAGCTGACCCTTCCCTGGGTCACTAACATCACCATTCTGATCTGTGAAAACTACCCCCCAGGTAAGGGTCAGCTGACCCTTCCTAAACTGTGAAAGTTTTCACAGATCAAAATAGTGATGTTAGTGACCCAGGTAAGGGTCAGCTGACCCGTACTGTACTGTGAAAGTTTTCACAGATCAGAATAGTGATGTTAGTGACCCAAGTAAGGGTCAGCTGACCCGTACTGTACTGTGAAAGTTTTCACAGATCAGAATAGTGATGTTAGTGACCCAGGGAAGGGTCAGCTGACTCGTACTGAACTGTGAAAGTTTTCACAGATCAGAATAGTGATGTTAGTGACCCAGGGAAGGGTCAGCTGACCCGTACTGAACTGTGAAAGTTTTCACAGATCAGAATAGTGATGTTAGTGACCCAGGGAAGGGTCAGCTGACACATACTGAACTGTGAAAGTTTTCACAAATCGAACTCGAGCTAAAAACAATATTTTTTGTATTCCAGCCGTCTGCGTGTTTATTGGCAGTAGACGTTTAAACATGAATAACGCCTATTTTTCACTTTCCTTATAGCGGACTTACCAAGGGGTCTGTGGACAAAAGCTTTTCTGTGAAAAAATTCACAGATCAAGCTGGAGAAGATGACACTGGTTTCAGTCTTCCAAGTGTCCAATTTTTTGAGCTATAGCCATTATAAAACTAAGGGTCCCTACGAAAAAAAAAATACTGATTTCGGCCCGGAGGACACTGTCATATGAATTCACAAATCATGGAGAATGTCATTCAGTATTATTTGCATGTCTATGACAGCGCACTGCGTATTTATAGCCAAAAGAAATCTGAATATCGAACTGCAAACTATCTTTACTGCGGTGTTTAACCGATTCTGTTCAATCGCAATGATTCTCTTATCAGTGACTTGCTGACACCTCCTGGTGGTTCTAATTTAACATTTAAAGTATCTTTTTATTTTTTTATTTCAAATGACTATTTAACATTTGTGACCCTGGCCTGGAGCACAAAACCAGTCTTAGGTCGCTGGGGTACATTTATAGCAATAGCCAACAATACATTGTATGGGTCAAAATTGTACATTTTTCTTTTATGCCAAAAATCATTAGCATATTAAGTAAAGATCATGTTCCATTAATATATTTTGTAAATTTCCTACTGTAAATATATCAAAACTAAGAGCTTAATTTGAACAACTTTAAAGGAGATTTTCTCAATATTTGGATTTTTTGCACCCTTAGATTCCAGATTTTGAAATATTGTCTGATCATAACAAACCATACATCAATGGACATATTATTTATTCAGCTTTCAGATGATGTATAATTCGCAATTTAGGAAAATGGACCCTTATGGTTTTGTGGTTCAGGGTCACATTTTATGTCTTATTTATCAAAACATTATTTCTACATTTGTAACTGCAGGCTAAATGCATTCATGTCAGTGTGTAAATACATCTAAATGCCACTTCAGATGAAGCTTCTGTGTTTCCTCTGCATTGCAAAGATTAATTTTGTTGATACTGATTTAATTTTTCCGGGTAACAGCCTAAATGTGTTATTATTCTAAATAACTGATTCCTTTAATTAAAAACACCTAGTTTGAGATTTATAGGCCCATATCCCAGGTGTGTCAAACTCAGTTCCTGGAGGGCCACAGCCCTAAAGAGTTTATTTCCAACCCTGCTCCAACACACATACCATCTAGTTTTCAAATCAGCCTAAATGATTAGTTTAGCTGTATCAGATGTGTTTAATTAGGGTTATATCTACACTGTGTAGGGCTGTGGCCCTCCAGGTACTGAGTTTGACACCTTTGGTCTATCCCATTTTTCCCTCCCATTGTTAAAATGTAACTAAGTAATTTTTACTCTGAGTACATTTTAAATGGGCTACTTTTTACTTTTACTTGAGTATATTTTTAGACTGGTACTTTTACTTGTACTTAAGTAAAATTTCAGTAATGTAATGGTACTTTTACTTGAGTACAATATTTTTGTACTCTTTCCACCTCTGGTCATTTAAATAAATGTATATGCTTTATAAAAACAAATGCTCGCCTGTTCTGCGACGCGTTTCCCAGACTTCACGTAATAACGTTGAAAAGGTCACGCTTGACGTAGGCGGAAGTACAGAGTCAGTGTTTACAAGTTGAGCATGCAAATACTAATACGTCAAACGGCGTTTACAAAAAAAGGTAGTTACAACCACTGTTCTTTCTAAGCTGAGAAATAATGTGCCGCGCACATGCTAAACAAATAGTTGGGAAGCCATTTGATTTAATTCTAGTAAAAAAAAAAAAAAAAAAAGAGAAAACCTGCAATGCTCGGGCAACCCGCTATAGAGTTGATGTCGCTATAGATTTAGAACCGGTGAATGCGTTTACAGGTTTCATAGAAAGACTGAAAGAGAATGATGTATGCCAAATGAGTCGCTGTAGAAACCGAATAATACTTCAATGGTTGCAGACGAAATAGCTCAAATCCAGAGCCAACGCAAAGACATGTGAAATAAAACGTCCTCATGTATTAAAGAAGAGTGACTTGATTAAGTGCTGGAAATAGCGGAGGATGGGCACAGAATGGTAACAAAACTCTGAGACATTTAGCTAGTCACACACAAGTGTATTGTGCAAACTACACTTCACAGGAATGTTTAGATAGCTATATAAGTGTAACGGGGCCGACAAGACGAGAGGCGTGCGGATCCATTTGCCGGCTTTTATTGCTAGACATGGTCAAAAACACAGTCGGGGTCGAACAAATGGCAAACAGGTATAGATTGGGCAAGGCAGAAGAGCACTGAAGTAAACGGGCATGGTCTACGATCGGCGAACAATATCCAGAGGGCAAGTCAGAGAGATAATCAGGTCACAAGCAAAAGGTCAGGAACCAGACAACCAGGCAACACGGAAAGACTAGACTAAAACTAAAATAAGAAACAGAAATGGCTCCGTAAAGCAGCTAACACTAGGAGAGTGAAAAACGCAGAACAAAACAAGAGACTGAACACAAACACAAAATGGCTTGGTAGTAGCTAACATTAGGAGAATGCTAATCACTAAACAATACTCAGCAATGACAGAAAGGAAGTCCAAAGCTTATATAGAGTGTGTGATCAGTGCAATCAGATGTGTGATAAGTGCAATCAGATGTGTGATTAGTGCAATCAGCTGTGTGTGTGTCGTCGGTGCAGTGAATGATGGGAATTGTAGTCTGAGGTGGAGTGCAACAGTGAGTGTAGTGCAAGAGTCCATGTGGTGGAAGGGCAACCAGATTCGTGACAATAAGAATTTACATGTTGAAGTTTTTTGAAAATATTTATCTTACAGATCTGAGTTTAAATGCTTCAGCTTGTTTTGATATTATGTTATGTTAGGCCTATATCATAAACCTAATTTGATCATTTTGATCAAATTTGATCAAAATACAGAAAAAGACAGTAATATTGTGAAATATTATTGCCATTTCTAATATTGGTTTCCTGTTTTATATACTTTAAAATACAATTTATTCCAGTGAAGCTAAGCAGAATTTTCAGCATCATTACTCCAGTCTTCAGTGTCACATGATTGTCAGAAATTATTCTAATATGCTGATTTAGTAGGAGTGTTGAAACTGTTGTCCTGCTTAATTGTTTCTGGAACATGTGATACTTTTTTCTTTGATGAATACAAAGTTAAAAAGAACAGCATTTATTCAAAATAAAAAGCTTTTCTCACAATATAAGCCTTTATAAAAACCTTTTATCAATTTTACACATGCCTCTTGAATAAAAGTTTACTTTCTTTAAAACAAATTATAATTACTGACCCCAAACCTTTGAATAGTTAGGGTTAGTGCATATTGAAACACAACATTTATATTTTGAATAAACACTGTTTTTCTTGTTACTTTTTGTTTATCAAAGAATCCTAAAAAATTATCACAGGCCCCAAATGATATTAAGCAGCACAACAGTTTCAACACTGCATATACAATCAAAGCATTGTCACGAATCAGGCCTCTGTGGCTCTCTCCGATTGCCACCGGAGGGCACCCTCTCATGAGTACTAGCGTTCATGGACTCCATTTCCCATACCTGGGACTGATTACTGGAACAGGTGTTTCCCCTTAGATTCCCCATATACAGTAAGCTGCATCCTGACTCTTAGTTCTCGCGAAGTCTTGTTTTGCCACGGCTGACATCTCTGAGTGGTTATCTACTGCCTATTTGATCTCTCGTGTATTATCTTGGACTGTTTAACCTATTGTGATTCTCTGCCACCTGCCCCGACCCTCGCTCTGTTACTGTTTACTCTCCTGGATTGTCCCTGTGGTTTCTGTCGCCGTTGATTGATTTCTGCCTGTTTGACTGTGCTATTTCCCCTATTAAAATTTGCAAATGGATCTGCACGCCTCTGATCCATCATTACAAGCATATTAGAATGATTTCTGAAGGATCATGTGCCAGTGAAGACAGAAGTAATGATGCTGAAAATACAGCTTTGCTTCACAGGAATAAATTATAATTTCAAATATATTCAAATAAAAAACTTTTATTTTAAATTGCAATAATATTTCAAGTAGATCGAGTAGAAACTTCTTTGAAAAACTTTAATCTCAAACTTTTGAACTGCATTGTATTATACTGAAAAAAGGTTGTTTTTTTCAGGTAACCTAAAATGTACATCATTTAGTTCAAATTAAGGGTCAAATTAAATAAGAATAGCACATTAAGTTAAAAGTTGTAAACTTTTTTTGTGTGTGCACTGTACAGTTCTGATATTAAGAATGTTTATGCTCAGGTGACCAAAATGTCCGCCCAATAGAAAAAAGTTTTGCTCAGCAAGAAAAAAAAATAGAGGGAACATTGGTTACAACTCAACGAGTTGAAGGTAAAACAACGATGTCGGACGATTTTGAACATGAAGGAGAAGATGAGATGGAGCCTACGTCAAGCGTGACCTTTTCAATGTCATTACGTTTTATGTGATGGGACGCGCATTACAGAACAGGCTAGCATTTGTGTTTATAAAGCAGATAAAATTTTAAAAAAAAAATAATAATGACCGATCGTTTCGCTAGATAAGACATTCATCATCTGGTATCATTTATAGTCCTTTGAAGCTGCACTGAAACTGTAATTTTAACCTTCAACCGTTTGGAGTCCATTGAAGCTAACTATATGGATACAAATCCTCTAATGTTTTCATCAAAAACCTTAATTTATTTTTGTCTGAAGAAAAAAATACATAAACATCTTGGATGACATGGGGGTGAGTAAATTCTAAGGACATTTTTTTATTTGAAAGTGAACTAATCCTTTTAAGACAAGAAGTATAGTGACACTTTCTGCTTTATAATCAAACACGTCCATAGTTAATGTGATGAACAAACTAACTGCTAACTGACTGCACACATCGACTAAAAATCACCTGCTGGTAATAATACTACACCAAATACAATAGGCACTATAGCTGAACCTATTTAGATTGAATTTCAGAATATTTCATTTTCCCCCTTCCGAGCTGTCTGTCTCTGCCTGTCAAGTATAAAAGAGGTCACTGTAACACACTGAACTAGTGTTGTGTATGACATAACATGATGCCTCCTCTTCTCTTAGGGGAAAGACATCCCTCTATGGAAGTGTTTTACACTAGCACGGGATAGTAAAAATAGTTTAGCATTCGGAAGCATTCAAATTAGATAAAAAATGAAAGAAAAAACACAATGAGATTAAAGGTTTGTCACAGATTTCTCATGCAGATGTATGTTCATTATGGATGGCAACTTTTATATAAAAGTAGGCCACTTTACCATTCCTGTATTAGCATTAGTCTCATGGGAGAGACGGTGACGGTTTCTATATAAACTAAATGACTTTACAATAGAAAATAATTTATTTACACAAGAACGGTGAAGGCTACAAGAAGATCAGCAAAGCTTTACTTATCAGTCAGAATACTGTAGCAAAAGTGGTACAAACATTTAAAAAAGATGGAACTGCAACCATCTCACAGAGACGTCCAGGTCGTCCATGGAAGTTAACACCTCGTCAGGAGGGTCTTCTGATGAGAAGGGTTGAAGAAAATCGACATGCAAGTTCACTGCAGTTATCTAAAGAAGTAGAAAGCCAAACTGGGGTGACTATTTCCCGTGACACAATATGGCGTACTCTGCAGAGGAATGGCATGCATGGGTGCCGTCCACGAAAGAAGCCTCTCCTAAAGCCCAGGCACAAAAAAGCCCGCCTAGAGTTTGCCAGGGCCCATGCTGACAAAGATGAAGACTACTGGGACTCTACTCTGAAGTGATGAGACCAAGATAAATGTTTTTGGAACTGATGGCTTCAAAACTGTATGGCGTCGCAAAGGTGAGGAATACAAAGAAAAATGCATGGTGCCTACAGTGAAACATGGTGGTGGCAGTGTCCTTATGTGGGGCTGCTTGAGTGCTGCTGGTGTCGGGGAGCTGCATTTCATTGATGGCATCATGAATTCACAAATGTACTGCTCTATGCTAAAAGAGAAGATGCTACCATCACTCCGTGCCCTTGGTCGTCGTGCACTTTTCCAACATGACAATTATCCTAAACACACATCTAAGGCCACTGTTGGATTTCTGAAGAAGAACAGGGTGAAAGTGATTCAGTGACCAAGTATGTCTCCTGATCTGAACCCAATGGAACACCTATGGGGAATTCTGAAGAGACAAGTTGAGCATCACTCTCCATCCAGCATCCAATCTCTAAAAGAGGTCATTCTTGAAGAATGGAAAACGATAGATCTGGCAAAATGTCGCCAAATTGTTCATTCCATGCCTAGGAGACTTGGTGCTGTCATTAGGCCATACAAAGTACTAGATTTTGTAGTTTTTGTTGTGGGGTGTACTAATTTTTGCATCACCCTAATTTGAGTAAAACTGAAAAATGTGTAATCTAAGTTATATTATTAACCTTACTTTCATGTTATAAGTTAAACAGATGTTATATTAAACTTAGTCTTGTCAACATTTTGGAAATGCTTTTTGTGTTCATTGAGATATTGTTTAAAATGTTACTTTTCAAAGGGGGTGTACTCATTTACGCTGAGCACTGTATATATATATATATCAGTTATATGTGATAATTCTATATGATGTAAATTAATATATACAGGTGCTGGTCATATAATTAGAATATCATCAAAAAGTTGATTTATTTCACTAATTCCATTCAAAAAGTGAAACTTGTATAATGTATACATTCATTCCACACAGACTGATATATTTCAAGTGTTTATTTCTTTTAATTTTGATGATTATAACTGACAACTAATGAAAACCCTAAATTCAGTATCTCAGAAAATGTGAATATTGTGAAAAGGTTCAATATTGAAGACACCTGGTGCCACACTCTAATCAGCTAATTAACTCAAAACACCTGCAAAGGCCTTTAAATGGTCTCTCAGTCTAGTTCTGTAGGCTACACAATCATGGGGAAGACTGTTGACTTGACAATTGTCCAAAAGACGACCATTGACACCTTGCACAAGGAGGGCAAGACACAAAAGTTCATTGCAAAAGAGGCTGGCTGTTCACAGAGCTCTGTGTCCAAGCACATTAATAGAGAGGCGAAGGGAAGGAAAAGATGTGGTAGAAAAAAGTGTACAAGCAATAGGGATAACCGCACCCTGGAGAGGATTGTGAAACAAAACCCATTCAAAAATGTGGGGGAGATTCACAAAGAGTGGACTGCAGCTGGAGTCAGTGCTTCAAGAACCACTTCGCACAGACGTATGCAAGACATGGGTTTCAGCTGTCGCATTCCTTGTGTCAAGCCACTCTTGAACAACAGACAGCGTAAAAAGCGTCTCTCCTGGGCTAAAGACAAAAAGGACTGGACTGCTGCTGAGTGGTCCAAAGTTATGTTCTCTGATGAAAGTAAATTTTGCATTTCCTTTGGAAATCAGGGTCCAGAGTCTGGAGGAAGAGAGGAGAGGCACAGAATCCACGTTGCTTGAGATCCAGTGTAAAGTTTCCACAGTCAGTGATGGTTTGAGGTGCCATGTCATCTGCTGGTGTTGGTCCACTGTGTTTTCTGAGGTCCAAGGTCAACACAGCCATATACCAGGAAGTTTTAGAGCACTTCATGCTTCCTGCTGCTGACCAACTTTATGGAGATGCAGATTTCATTTTCCAACAGGACTTGGCACCTGCACCCAGTGCCAAAGCTACCAGTACCTGGTATAAGGACCATGGTATCCCTGTTCTTAATTGGCCAGCAAACTCGCCTGACCTTAACCCCATAGAAAATCTATGGGGTATTGTGAAGAGGAAGATGCGATATGCCAGACCCAACAATGCAGAAGAGCTGAACGCCACTATCAGAGCAACCTGGACTCTCATAACACCTGAGCAGTGCCACAGACTGATCGACTCCATGCCACGCCGCATTGCTGCAGTAATTCAGGCAAAAGGAGCCCCAACTAAGTATTGAGTGCTGTACATGATCATACTTTTCATGTTCATACTTTTCAGTTGGCCAAGATTTCTAAAAATCCTTTCTTTGCATTGGTCTTAAGTAATATTCTAATTTTCTGAGATACTGAATTTGGGGTTTTCATTAGTTGTCAGTTATAATCATCAAAATTAAAAGAAATAAACACTTGAAATATATCAGTCTGTGTGGAATGAATGTATACGTCATACAAGTTTCACTTTTTGAATGGAATTAGTGAAATAAACTTTTTGATGATATTCTAATTATATGACCAGCACCTGTATATTATATTTATTTTAGTATTAGTAAAATATTAGTGAACATGTTGAAATTTTGACCTTCTCTCAAAATAGTTATGTTTGTTTGCATGCATGCAGTGTCAAAGTTGGAAGATTATTCAGTTAAATTGTTGTCTTGTATACCTTTTGATTTGACTTATATCATGTACAAACAAAATGTAATTGTCCACACTACAGATACAAGCATGAGTTATCTTCATACATTACAACACAGCATGCCAGCTATATTTCTTGACAGAAAAAAATCATATATGTCAAGGAAGTATATTTTAATGTCTGTTTTTCTACAGCGTTTTATTATGTTTATGCTTATATGGTTGTTGATGTAATGCATCATTTTTTTGTTGATGTAATGCATCATTTTTTTTCTTTGATGAGGCTTTTGTGAAATTCAGATGCCACAAGGGGCGCAAAAGGGGGCACAATCAGGCCTAATTGTAGGTGTAATGGAGGAATACAGTGCATCTGTAATCAAGACAGCTTAAGACGTTAAGCTGTCATTAGTGGCATTAAGACGTTTGCTTCGGTGTCACTCAAATCTTGCTATGGATAGGATAATTATCATTTTACACCTCTGCATTAGCATACATTACATCTGTAACAACCACACAGTACATTAGATTAACTTCAATCCTAAACAGTCAACAAAAAGAAAATGACAAGCGTCATGGCCAATACAAATTTAATAATTAAAACAATGAAGCACTAAGCAAAACAAGATTCTTACAATTTCAATTGTAAGTCTGTCCAGGTGCATGAGCCAGCATCAGCATCCATCGTCAAAGGCATATTAGTGGAGTTCGTTGGGATGAAATGAAGGCCCACCCACACCCCCGTCACAGAGATGTGTAAAAGAAGCTGGGTCTCAGTATAATTTTTTATTATATGGATGATATAATGTTCCCTGGTCTACCATCTCCACTGGTCCCATCCAGTGCCAAGTCATTTTCCTCATCTCTGTTTCAGTCTAGTTCCAAATCATCTTCGTCTTTGCTTTTTCAGACAAGTTCCATATCATATTTGTGATTCCTGGTTATGCCATGTTACAAGATATTTTTGTCACTGCTATTTAAGCCCAGTCCCAAGTAATTTTCCTCACCATTGAGTCAAAGCAGCACCAAGTATCCTTCATTCTCCAGCACCAAGTTGCCTTCATTACTATCGGCTCTGCTCTTTAAGTCTCATTCATCAAGGATAGTCCACATGTCCCTGTCCCTACCTCTCCAACTTCCCCAGCCTAAGTCATCTCCAACTCAACCTCCCAGACCTGAACTCCACCTCGGCCCTCCAACTCATTGGTTCTACCTTGGCTTAATGCTCCCTCAGCTGCAACATGGCCTATCATCCCTCAGCCTTTATCTTTATTAACTACTTCTCTGGCTCCACCTTGGACTTTTGAGTCTTCATCTGCACTCTGACCCTCCACATCTCCGTCTGCATGCCTGTAGTTCCACCTTGGCCTGCCAGGCCTTCCGTGTCACCCTGAGTCTACGTCTCCTCAACTCTGCCTGGGTTTCCTCTTTGCAGTTACTCTATTGGGTCGATTCTGGCTCCTCCTTTCTTTGGTTCCGCCATGGGCCTTTGTCCTAATGGCCATGCTCGTGGTCACTCTTTGGCTTCTCCCACCATTATCTCATCCCTCTTTGGTGTCTCCCTCTACTGGCTCCTCCTCCTCCAACACCCTGCCCCTCCCCCCTCTTGGGTGCTTGGGGGAGGGGGAGATGTGAAGTGAGGTTTGACGAGACACTTATCCCACGAGACGAGACACGAGTTCACGAGAACGAGATGAGACAAGATTTTTAGACTTTTTTAAAAAAAATCCTCAATGATGAAATATAAAGGGGAAAATAGTATTTTATTAAATGCAAAAAATATTGCATTTTGAAATTAACTTGTACTTTATGACATTAAACTTCTATTTTAATGAAATATATTCAGTAATAACAACATGTTAATAGAGCTGCATGATTCAGGATAAATTGAGAATCGCAATTGTTTTAATAAATTTGAGATCATGATTCTCTCACAATTCTGAAAAAAAAAGATTAGAAAACTAAACAAAATAACGTAATTTACTAGTGGTTCTGACAAAATGTTCATTGCTTAAGTCTTTTAAAAATATATATTAATTTGAACAAAAAAAATTAAATGAAGGAGTCACTTCATAAAGACTTATTTCACTATTGGAATCTTCTGAATTAATTATTAAATGACAAATACTTTTTAAACGGGTTGTCGTTTACATACATTTACATTTAGTCATTTTGCAGACGCTTTTATCCAAAGCGACTTACAATTGAGGAATATGTAAAGCGATTAATCTTGAAGAGGCTCATAACACCAAGTCTCAGGCATTGTTCAAATAAGTACAAGCTAGCAAGGGAAGGAGATAAATATAAAGAGAGAGAAGAAGATTTTGAAAAAGTGAAATATTTTTTTATTTTTTTTGGGGGGGGGATGAAATCAAGTAGTGTTGAAAGAGATGAGTTTTCAGTTGTTGCTTGAAGATTGACAGGGATCCAGCTGTAGAGTTGGAGTGGCAGGAAAGACAAGAATCTCAGTCTTTGCCAGGTTGAGCTGTAGGTGATATTCTTTCATCCATCTGTGCAGCTACCATTGGATCATCTGGTCGAAATGAGAGATAGAGCTGTGTGTCATCAGCTTAGAAATGGTAGGGGAAGCCATGTGCTTGTATGATGGGACCCAGTGATGTAGTGTATGTGGAGAAGAGGAGGGGTCCAAGAACCAATCCCTGGGGAACCCCAGTGACCAAATAATGTGCTTTGGATACCTCCGCTCCCCAGGCCACCCTGAAAGACCGACCAGTGAGATAGGATTCAAACCAGCGAAGTGGAATCCCAGTGATGTCCAGTGATGAGAGGGTGGACAGGAGGATCTGATGATTGACAGTGTCAAAAGCGGTAGACAGATCCAGCAGAATGAGGACTGATGATTTGGAATCAGCTTTTGCAGTTCGCAGGGCTTCAGTGACTGAGAGTAGCACCGTCTCAGTTGAATGGCCACTCCTTAAACCTGACTGTTTAGCGTCCAGTTTGTTGTTCTGTGAAAGAAATAATGAGACCTGGTTGAAGACAACTCATTCGAGTGTTTTGGCTATGAATGGAAGGAGAGAGACAGGTCTGTAGTTTTCTATAAGAGAAGTGTTTAATGTAGGTATTTTGAGCAGTGGGGTTACCCGAGCCTGCTTGAATGCAGTGGTGAAGATGCCTGTGAGGAGAGATGTGTTGATAATGTGTGTGAGTGCTGGTAAAAGTGTGGGAGAAATTGCTTGGAGAAGGTGCGAGGGGATTGGGTCTAGATACAATACAAGTGTTAAGATATTTTCATTTTGATCGCTACTGCAGACAATAAGCGTTTATACCCAAACGATAAACTTTTATCCCAGTACTTCTTAGGGATGCATTGAAATGAAATTTCTTGGCTGAAGCCGAACAAAATTAAACTCTGGGCCGAAGAGTTTTTTTCCCCCATGCTTTTTTTTCACCATTGCATAAATTAAATAGCCAAAAAGTGCTTTTTACTGTTAAATATATTTTTTTTTTACAAAACAATTTTAAAATATTTACTGAACACTTAACATGTTTTTAACATTCTATCAGACATTCTATACCAACAAAGCGCAATTTTTGGACCCCCTTCTTGAATCAGGCATGTATTTGTGTGTATACAAATAAATGCAGCCTTGTTGAGCACAAGAGACTTCTTTTAAAACATTAGAATATATTACAGATCCCAATTTGAACACTGTGTGAATGTTATAATACATTTATTAATAGAGCTGTTGTAGGGAAATTTGTATAATCATTATTATTGTCTTTATTGTTTAATTTTACAGAACAGCATTAAAATTACAGTGCTAACATTTATGAATGTTGATGGAGCTTTTATTTTGGCAGAAACACGCAGGAACCAGGAAGACCTCAGTGCTTCTTTTTATTGACAGCAGATTTATAAATGATTCTGACGAGTGTGGGGAGATGTTTGTCGCACGTATCGCATTGGCACATGCCTTTAAAAAACCTTATACAACTATTACTGAGCAGCTGATTTTAGCGCAGATTTTTCTCACGCTTTGGACTTTTGAACCCTGGCGCCGCAAGCTCGTGCAGTGCTTTTTGAATAGCATTACATGCAATGTATTCGAAAACACAACATTCTGCAGTTTATTTTCTAATCATTTGAGGCAATTTCACGATTTCATTCATCATACAGTAACCAGCATCAACCACCCTTCCTCTTCTCATCGGAGACATGAGTTGCAGTGCTAACAGTCTCGCAGTCGGTGCTTAGTGCTTGTAATGAGTTATGTACAGTTCTTTCTCATACAGTTTTAAATAATTCTACACTTCAGACATGTCTGCTGCATTAGTGCACGCCTCTATTTGATCGTGTCACATCATTGTTCGGTACAATTTATTTGGTTTTCTCGCTTATTCGGCCGAACACCGAAATATATATTTTTTGTTGCTATTTTCGGTTGGTGAACATTCGGTGCATCCCTATTCCCTAGTAGCCTACTTCTGTTATTTAAATGTCTGTAACATAAATTATGATGAGTGGTTGAAAAGACTGTTTGTGTTGCTCTTTCTGGACCAGCAGCAGCATGAATGCATATTTGAATGTCTTTAACACCTGTTTCACATCGTAAGTGTCAGTGGAGCATGAGCAGCGCGTGTTTTGTCGCCGCCCATATCAGTGAATGACAGTGTTCACACATGGGAAGCTTCAAAACGTGCTTTTCACGCTCCATTGACACTCGGCATGTGAAACAGTTGCAATAGACATAGCTGAATCATTGTCATTCAGGAAAAAGATAGTATAGGTGTTTGAATTAAGATCGCATTTTTTTAACGATTAATGGTACAGTTCTAATGTAAACATCACGTTATCGTCACGGAGGATATCGTCACGTTCTCGCGAGACCAGTCAGATCTTGCAAGACAAATCGGATCTCGCAAGATCTCGTGCCACGAGATCTTTTCCCATCTCTATTATGCACTATGCAGTATCTGAACAAAATCTCTGTTCTTGGATGTCAGTGCCATAATTACAAAATTACCTAGCCAGGCAACTCATGCAGAATTTATAATGGAGCGCAGTGTGATCATTTTAATACGGTTCTATGCACATTATTATGCTTTAGCTTGGGTTATACTGATAAATTCATCCAGGGTTATTCCTGGATGGAGCAGCTGCTACGCTAATTGTCTTACTGTTTATATGTTACTGCCACGGGATTAACATCCCGTGGTAGTTAGGAATTACACAAGCTTCAGTCTGGATCCTACCCTTAAACGATAGAGATGACCGAACACCTGAGAAGAGACGATGACAACCCCTCCGAGGACCTCCGAGATGAGCCCCAGAGACAGATCTCCAGTGAGGACCTCGTCACCTAGACATCCATCGGGGAAAGACCCCTGGAACCAGTGGACCACTTACACTCTGACTTTGCTGCAGTTGGAACAAACTACTGATTTGTCTGCCCGGAGGGGAACTGGCCCCCCGACTGAGCCTGGTTTCTCCCAAGGTTTTTTCTCCATTCTGTCACCGATGGAGTTTTCGTTCCTTGCCGCTGTCGCCTCTGGCTTGCTCAGTTGGGGACACTTCATTTCCAGCACAATCATCGACTTGATTGCACAGATATTATTTAAACTGAACTAAGCTGGACAATGCCATTACTAAATTCAATAATGAAATGCATTCAGCAGATAATTGAGTGTTAAATCCTGTCATTTTACATTATTGACAAAATTTGCCTATTTTGATATTGTGCAGTGCTTTGTTACAATTTGTATTGTTAAAGGCGCTATATAAATAAAGGTGACTTGACTTGACTTGACTATGCCCTCCTAGGCATGCAGTTTTATTCAGTGTTAGCACCGATTATTAATCCAGTTGTACATAAAAGGAAAGGATGCCTGCTAAATCCCACCCAGACTGAAATTATTTTAAGAAACAGGGAGCATGTAATTACAGTGCCCATAATCTGATGGTATACATCACTGACAAGCTAGCCTTGCCAGTTAATTTGAGCTACTGCAACATTTTAATCAATTTCATCCAGGGTCACAACTTCCGCAAGGGGCCGTCCAAACTTTCAGACACTTTCTGCCACTGCGTAGTCACTTTCCAGGTCTGAGTGGAAGGATTCAAAGTCAACTCTACGTTATAAAATAAATACAACCTGGATGTAACCTGCCTCTGGGATGGGGCTAGACGCACAGTTTATCTGGAGGCGATAAGAGAAGGTATAACATCATTACACCCACACTGGGACACTCATCTTGTTGAAATGCTTTATCACACCCACGTCAACAGCCAGGAACCCAGGGTAATAAATCCTACCTAATGCTGTAGAGAAGCAAGGTCTGGCAGGACAGAGCAGATATACAAGAGGGCAAGAGCTTAGTCAGATCTGATAGTACCTATGCATTTTAAAATGTGTGGAATCTAGATATAGCCATCTGATTTTAACAGTAGTAAATAAGAACAAAATAAAAAAACTATCAGATGTATCATCTGAAATGACTGATAATTATGAATTTGATTCATAATATAAATCTCTACATTTCTGTTGCTCTAATTGAACACTGACAACAATGCGAATACAATACATCTAGTTCTGTTTTGATCTGACTTACACTGACTTTTGATCTGACTTTCTCTTTTTTTCTGTGGTAACTTTGCTAGAATATTTAGGAATATTGTCACATAATGTATTGTTAAAATGTATTATACAGTCTATAGGTATTTTTAAATGACATTTATGCTAAATTAAATTGCAAAACATATATGCTGTAGTATGGCACGTTTGAGCACTTAATTCACAACCTAATTTCTGGTTAATAAAGTTATTATTGATAGCTTACTTTACCCTGAATTCAATGTATAGTTTTATTCAAAGACACAGTGCCTCCATGCTCCAGTGGTTTGGTCCAGTCTTGGGTCCCTCAGTCTTGCTCTGGTGACAGGCATGCTCATGTTCTTCATGTCCCTGGCCGGGTGCCCATCCTCTGCTCTCTCGCATTAAAATTCGCAGCAGCACTGCTGCGCAGTAATGACAGCTCAAAGACCCTTTTAAGCAAATTTAGTGTGTCTTCATTTTTGCACTGGCGTTTCCAACACAGCATGCCATTGTCAGTTCACTATCCTCTCCTTGTGGGTCATTGCTTTGTTTCTGTCTCTTTTTCTCTTAACCCTTGTATGGTGTTCGGGTCTATGGGAAAGCAGTTTGGGCAGCGCAAGACAATAAACTGCATGGATGCTTAGATAATGTGAGTAACTATTAGTTAGCATTGTAGAGTCAACTCTAAACAAAATCACATGGCATGCTCTAAAAAATATTTCATGAAACTTAAGAGTTATAGAGTTATCCTCAGATTTGAAAAAGAACATGGTCAGATTTGTGGCTTTACCTGCATTGTGTTTCTAGACATCAAAAAGGCTAATTTATATTTTTTTTGTCAAAGGTATTTAATGTAAACAATATTTCTAACACCTGTAAATTCAAGCCCTTGTGGCTATTTTTCTGACTTAAGGACAACAAGCTGCCAAGTGTCTTCTTTAAATCGACACTACAGTTATACTTTTTAGACATTTCCAGTATTTTAACAATACTGATAACCGTGATCAATTTGGTCACTATAATCGTAATATAAAATTGTCATACTGTTTAATTTCTACACTGCAATAAGTTTGAACAATAGTTAACAACACAGAACAATACAGAACAAAGCATTTTATTTTAATTTACTATGTAAATGTTTATATATACTTATTAATTTGTAGTATTAAAATAAAAGTATGTAGCATCATTAAGAACTAACATGATCTAATACTGAACAAAAGTACAGTATATTTATCATTTAAATTAAGATGAAAGAGATTTATTTATAATTTAATACATGTTACATGTCCAAATAATAATGTATATAGTCTTGTATAGCATGTCAGTAAGTAATTGCTGAATAAGTAGATGGATTCAACCTCCTGAGCAACGACCGCTGAATTTTCAGCAGCGGTCACAAAAAATAGTTTTTTTTTTTTTGTTTGTTTGTTTTACAAAAAGATGTGTACAATTTCTTACAATGTTCAAGAACAACATTTCGCTGTACATATTGTATATTATCATATGCTCATGAATATTCTTGTTGTTGGAACCCAAAATTCAACAAAGTATGAAAACTAACTCCAAATTGGCAGGGAAGCCCATTTTTTCCTCAAATATTGTATTATATTTTATTATGTATGTTATTCTTAATGAATTCATTCGCACACACACACACACACACATGGAAATATTTAAGCCGTTATTGTTAAAGTATTGTTAAAGTTTCCAAAGACTTGAATGGTAAACTTGGCCCCTCTCTGTAAATGGTGGCCCCATTGTGGCCCCTGCTTCTAAAAAATCCTAGATCCGCCTCTGCTTTTAAGCAAACAGGATGCGCTTTAGGTCTCATGTGAACTTGAGCGAGAAACTTCGAAACTCCGTCTTTTAAAAATATATCTATAGAGAGTGAAATATCCCCAAAAAAAAAAAAAAATAGAAGACGTGTGTGTTAGCATGGATGATTTACATGAAATTTTATCTGTGCAACACTGTGCATAAGAAGGCTTTCAGTTCAATATAATAACAAAAAACTACATTTTGGGTTTTTATTCAACTAATAAGGTGGGCACGCTGTGATCTGTACTATATTTTTACTGTAATTGACAGATTTCGGCAAAAAAATAAAAATAAAAAAACAACACGAGAGTGGGAGGGAATGGGAGTCATTCTTCCGGGAGTGGAACGGGACGGGATTTTCCCCCAGTTTTTTCGTGGGATTGGGACGGGAAGAGATTCATTTTTGTAGGAGTGGGACGGGAGAGGTTTGAGAATTCACTCCTGTGTCACCCTCTAAACCACACACCAGCTACTGGTGGAGAGGACAGGGAGTCATAGAGCCAATCAAGTGGATGGGGATTATTAGGAGGCCATGATTGACAAGGGCCAGTGGTGGGAATTTGGCCAGGACACCGGGGTTACACCCCTACTCTTTTACAAAAAGTGCCAAGGGATTTTTAATGACCACAGAGAGTCGGTGCCTCGGTTTAATGTCTCATCCGAAAGACATTAAACGTCTAGACGTTAGACGTCCCATGGTTGTAGCACTTTAATTCATAAATGAGCTCTAACAAAGGAAAAGGGCAAATATTAACCATGTATGCTATTTATATTGCTTGTAAAGGAGATGAAGTAAACATCTGTTGGGTATTTTAACATAAAATGTTTAATTGTGTTGAATTAACCCCCTCCCCCCAAAAAATTACAAAAAATTTATAAAATGCAGCAGGTTCACCAGACCCACAAACAGCGGCTGAACAACAAAACTATGATCACCACACAGGGGTTAATCTGTCCAAACCATAGCTTAGTTTATACTGGTTAGCACATCGTAGTTTGATTGCATGTACAACATTTGGCTGCAATAAATATCTTTCTCCACTGACATTATGAGGAAAATTGTGTAATGCTAGTGTGTGTCAATGGAAAAATGAAGAAACCAGGTGCTAAGAGCTGGACCATGCTATCCAGTCAAAATCATCTTGTGACCACTTTAAACAATACAATCAATTTTTCATATATAAAACTCCTTCCCTACATATTGTATCATCTTGTTGGATATTTTGTTCACTCACAAAAGTAAAATGTTACATTACAAAATAAAATAGGTTACAAATAATGTCAAAGAGCCCACTACCAAATATCTGATATTCTAGTATTTAGTTATGGCATAGGTACATTCTTCAGTCTAAGTCTATGGCATTTCTTTACTTATTTTATTGTCTGGCAGGCAAACATATTAAGTTTGAGTGAATAGAGAATTAATGAGCAATTTTCTGAATCCTTGCATTTGCAAACACCAGAAATTAAAAGATGTGTAATTATTATTATTTTGTTACAATTTGGGTTGGATATATACAGATCATCGAATTCCTACTGGAATTAATATATATTTTTTTTTATTATTGAATATGTTTTGAAGAATGCTGGTAGTAAACAGTTTTTTTGCCATAACTACTCCATCGTTCCTACCCAATGCTAAATGATATTCTCTTTAAAAAAAGCTGAAACCTCAAATGGAGATGAAGCATCTGTTGTTTAATCAACCTTTCTATGTATATTCACATACATTTTTTTGTTTTTGTGGGATAAAATGGGTTATTGTTTACAGACCTTCATTCTGTACGGAGGGGACAGTGTATTTATCCGCACTGCTGTTTGGTAAATGCCAGGCTGAACCCTAATTGGCAGGTACATTTGGCACACTATTTGCCAAGACTGTCTGTCTGTTTGGTTGCGCTGGGGGTCCGTGTGGACCAGTGCTTGCAGCCCGGCATCTGCAACCCTCACCCTGAGTGATATCATGGACTCACAGATGCGTACTGACATTTCCCCCTTGCAGCAGGAGTAGCTGCGAGCCAACGGTGGAAATGTCAACCCCTACATGGGTTGGAAATAATTCATTTAAAAGTCTGACAGTACGAAGCATAATATCTATGAGGAAAGTGACTCCAGACTCATACAAACAAATACAAATACAAATTAAGCTCAGATGAGCTTTATTCGTCACATACACAATTATACAGAGTATAATGAGGAGTGAAATGTGTTCTCTGCATTTAACCCATCCAACTTGGAGCAGTGGGCAGCCGACTGTGCGGCGCCCGGGGAGCAGTCGTGGACCGGCGACCGTGTATTGTTTAGCTAAACGGCCCTAAACCGTTTCCCATTCATTCTCAATGGTAGTGCTAAACCACTACGGATGTAATATTATTTCGGCCACTAGCGCTCCCGTGGCGCACTACCGGGTTTCGGCGTGGCGGGAAGTTTGAATTCACAGAAGAAGAAAACACTGCCGTGATCGCTAGTGTTGTTTAATTCAACACATTCTCCTCTTATTTATCAAAGGTAAGATGCTTTATGCGACATTAGTTTATGTTTTGTTACCAAACTTTACCCCGTTGGGCTTTGTTTACTGTTGATCATCGTGGGGTTGTTTGTTTGCATGCCAAATTATGAATGAACATGGCTGTAGTTTACCTTTCTGTGTATTGTTTGTCATCATTAACACTCATTTGTTGATTACAAGCTACATTATGAATGCACATAGCTGTAGTTTTCGTTTCTGTGTATTGTTTGCCATAATTAATGCATCATATGTTGATTACAAGCTAAATTATGAATGCACATAGCTGTAGTTTACATCATATGTTGATTACAAGCTACATTATGAATGCACATAGCTGTAGTTTTTGTTTATGTGTCTTGTTTGTCATAATTAATACATCATATGTTGATTACAAGCTAAATTATGAATGAATATAACCATTATTTGCATTGTTGTAATGAGATTACATGTATTCAGCTGTTCAAAAATGTTTTCTGACCTTGGTTTTACTGTAGTAACCATAATTTAGCCAAAGTATTTTAGTCTTAGTCACAACAATAAATGTACCATTTTTCCTGACTGTATTGGGCTTTATATTTGCATGAAATTGTAAATGAATATCAGTCTGCCAAAACAGCAGGGTTACTGCAGTATTATAGTGTGTTTGTGTCTGTAATATAATGATAATTTTTGTAATATTTCTATTGTGTTTTCTTGTAGAGACCACTACTCGTGCCCTTGCTGTCATCTTTTCCTGGTACACGTCCAGATACAGGTAAATATTGGACACATTAACATCATACACAAAAGGGTCTTTAAGGCTTAAAATGTCTTTATTTACCGTTACACAAATCAATGGCTTAAAGTTTTAAATCAGAGCAAAAAGTCTTAAATTCAAAAAATGATGGATACAAGGCAAAAAGTGAATGAATCTCTTCCTCTGTGTTTTGTCTTGTTTTCTAGTACAAATATCAAACATCTTTCAATCAAGATATGTTTAATTCAGATGCAAATATAAACAAAGTCTTGAAAAATGTAATAAATTAAATGAGTTTATTCTTAAAACAATAACAACTATCTGTCAATGAGTAATCGAAACGTCCCTTTAAATTAAGGTTACTATTTTGCCAATTATGGCAGATATTAGTTTTTGTTTTAATCACTTCAAACAAGACTTTGTATTTGATGTCATTTTGTATCTCCAGTAAATGTATCTTTATTTAAGAATCTTTAGGCATTTGCGCTGGATCTGCAGCATGATCTGAAGCTACAGTAAAAGATATTTCCATATTATAGTGTCAGGAGTTTTTCAGTGAGCTTTTGTAAAAATGAATTACAATTATGAATGCCTGTTGAAAATTGTATTTTCAAACTCGGCAGTTAATACAACTCATCGTGTTTCTCTCCAGACATTTACATTATAAAGAACATATTTGTGTTTTCCCTCATTTGATCCTCAAATTTGATTTACTTGGTCTTAAAAAGGTCTTTTCTTAAACATTCAACTAGTTGCAGACACCACTGCTACACTGCCTGTGCCCTCACTGTTTTCATATCATGGTTCCCACGTTAAGCCTCAATCAGGATTTTCAGAATGCAGAAATTAATTACTTTTTCCCCTCTGTGTAGGAACTACATACATACACCTCTGCCTGTAATGGCCTCGGCTGTGACCCGTACTGGACCTGTGAAGACTGATGGTACTGGAACACAAACACAGAGCCCATTGATAACTTGCTTAATAAACACCATGGGAAGAAGGACATCCTCGAGAGTGTGCAGCAATGGTCCACATGTCCTCAACTGATCCACACAGCATGCTCCATTCGGCCACAAACCTGCACATTTCACAGTATGTCATGCACCTGGCAAAACTGCTCAACACCAGTTTATGTTAAACAACTCCAGAGAAGAAAACAAAGACTTGTCTTGCTTATGGACAGCCAAAGATGGTTCCTCTATCCCCTTTTTTTCTTAATCAGCGAGGCCCGAGGCCCATGCCCTACATACACATGTGTAGTCCTCACACAGGCTTTCCTCGCGTAGCAGGGAAATATGTTCATTGCCCTGATAAAGTCTTTTTCATTTACCAACCTCAGAACATGCATAAAGATGACCTGGAGAGAGTTTAAAGAGTCTGCATTTTACAAGATGGAAAGACAGAAATGGCTGGCAGAAGAAAAAAATATATTTGTAATATTTTACCCCTTAGAAATATTTAACTGATGTATATACTGTATCGTTTGATTTGTTGATTTTTCAGTGTGAGATTGTAATATGTATTTATTGTCAGAAATGTATTTTTCCATCTACTTTATTATTTTGGATCAATATTTACTAATCTTGTTTGTAAATATCAACATTTTCTATTTACTAAAAAGAGCATTTAATAAAAGCAAGTGAAATTTACAAATTGCTTCATGTTCTACTTTATAGGACTTATATTTTACAGTTTCTATGGTTTCGGAATCACTACTTAATTGGTCATATACTTAAGTGTGTCTTCTATTATTCCATCACTCTATCAATTGTTTGTATAATTGTTATTTATTACTAATTTGCATTTCAAAAGACATGTAATATAACCATTCATGCTTTTAATATAACCATGGAATGTTATATTAATATTATTTTACTGTTTCTTTTATTATTAATAATATATTCATAATACTTTGGAGTATAAGTCACGTGTATATACTGTACATTTTGATTGGTTTATTTTTCAGTGTGATATTGTACTATCTATATATAGTCAAAAATATTTTGTCTTTCTATTGTATTAATTTGGATCTTAAAAAGTCCTTATAGCATTTAATAAAAACAACAGAAAATGACAAATTGATTAATGAGTTGTTATTTGTGTTATATGGTATTTTTCATATGACAAATACTTGATAATTTCTATAGTTTTGAAACACTTAATTGAACATTTAACTTAAGTGTGACTTAAATGATCCCATAACTCAATCAATGTTCATGTAGTACTTTAATATTACTTAGTTTTACTTCAATTTAAAATGTCTATTTTTTTTTCATTTCAAAAGCCATTTAGTAGAGAACATTCATGTTTAATGAAATCATTATTATAATATTCATGTTTTCATATAACCATGTCATGTATATTTTTATTTTACTTTATTTATTTGAATACTAATAATTTATTCATAATACTTTGCTTTGTAATAATACTAATCATAATATTATATAATACAATATTTAATACAATACATAATACAATTAATAATTTATTCATAATACTTTGCTTTGTAATAATACTAATCATAATATGATATACATAATATATAATACAATACTTAATACAATACATAATACAATTAATAATTTATTCATAATACTTTGCTTTGTAATAATACTAATCAGAATATTATATACATAATATATAATACAATACATAATACAATAAATAATACTAATAATTTATTCATAATACTTTGCTTTGTAATAATACTAATCAGAATATTATATACATAATATATAATACAATACATAATACTATTCATTTATTCATAATACTTTGCTTTAAAATCCAAAAAGGCAAGACACACATTTTAAATACTTTGCATCTGTAATGTATTGTTATATTTTACAATTTTCTTTTATAAAAAGCACAAAGCTGTGTGAAATAGTGGTTTCATGTCTGCAGTGAGTGGGATTCGAACCCACGATCCAAAGAAATACATGAAAAAATCGGATTGGCTGTGACATCATTTCCGCTCTTTGGTCAGCTGTTTGAAATGCTTCAATCTGATTGGCTGTCACTGTATTACAGCTATACGCGGCTGGCCCCCGCGGGGTTACCTTGGGTTTCAAGTCCAACGCTCTATCCATTAGGCCACGACTCCAGTGTAAAGCCTCAATGTAAAAAAGTAATTTCTTAACTAAACTAAAAGTTCTTAGCCAAACTAAAACTCAAGTTTATATACTGTATGCATATATATATACAGTGATCAGCGTAAATGAGTACACCCCCTTTGAAAAGTAACATTTTAAACAATATCTCAATGAACACAAAAACATTTTCCAAAATATTGACAAGACTAAGTTTTATATAACATCTGTTTAACTTATAACATGAAAGTAAGGTTAATAATAGAACAGTTAATATAAAAAAATCAGTTTTACTCAAATTAGGGTGATGCAAAAATGAGTACACCCCACAACAAAAACTACTAAATCTAGTACTTTGTATGGCCTAATGACAGCACCAAGTCTTCTAGGCATGGAATGAACAAGTTGGCGACATTTTGCCAGATCTATCTTTTTCCATTCTTCAAGAATGACCACTTTTACAGATTGGATGCTGGATGGAGAGTGATGCTCAACTTGTCTCTTCAGAATTCCCCATAGGTGTTCGATTGGGTTCAGATCAGGAGACATACTTGGCCACTGAATCACTTTCACCCTGTTCTTCTTCAGAAATCCAACAGTGGCCTTAGATGTGTGTTTAGGATCATTGTCATGTTGAAAAAGTGCACGACGACCAAGGGCACGGAGTGATGGTGCATCTTCTCTTTCAGTATAGAGCAGTACATTTGTGAATTCATGGTGCAATCAATGAAATGCAGCTCCCCGACACCAGCAGCACTCATGCAGCCCCACATAAGGACACTGCCACCACCATGTTTCACTGTAGGCACCATGCATTTTTCTTTGTATTCCTCACCTTTGCGACGCCACACAGTTTTGAAGCCATCAGTTCCAAAAACATTTATCTTGGTCTCATCACTCCAGAGTATATAGTCCCAGTAGTCTTCATATTTGTCAGCATGGGCCCTGGCAAACTCCAGGCGGGCTTTTTTGTGCCTGGGCTTTAGGAGAGGCTTCTTTCGTGGACGGTACCTATGCATGCCATTCCTCTGCAGTGTACGCCGTATTGTGTCGTGGGAAATAGTCACCCAGTTTGGCTTTCTACTTCTTTAGATAAATGCAGTGAACTTGCATGTCGATTTTCTTCAACCCTTCTCATCAGAAGAGGCTCCTGACGAGGTGTTAACTTCCGTGGACAACCTGGACGTATCTGTGAGATGATTGCAGTTCCATATTTTTTAAATGTTTGTACCACTTTTGCTACAGTATTCTGACTGATAAGTAAAGCTTTGCTGATCTTCTTGTAGCCTTCACCTTTCTTGTGTAAAGAAATTATGTTCTTTCTTAGGTCTTGTGACATTTCTCTTCCATGTGGTGCCATTGCTGACAGCATGAAATGGGAAGGGGTTTTCTTTAAATAACACCCTTTTATAGTCAACTGTCTGCTGTGTAATGTATAATTAGACTCACCTGTGGTTGAATTATTGTTAAATTAGATTATTTGTAGTCTAAAATTTAGCTTTGCCCCAGAGACTTTCAGTAGGGTGTACTCATTTTTGCATCACCCTAATTCGAGTAAAACTGAAAATGTTGTTCTCTAAGTTATATTATTAACCTAACTTTCATGTTATAAGTTAAATAGATGTTATATAAAACGTAGTCTTGCCAACATTTTGGAAAATGTTTTTGTGTTCATTGAGATATTGTTTAAAATGTTACTTTTCAAAGGGGGTGTACTCATTTACGCTGAGCACTGTATATATATATATATATATATATTGCTTTTTAGTTTAACAAAAACTTCACTACATGCATGTTGTGAAATTTATATTTTAAACGAGAAACTACAAACAAGTGTTTATAACTTTGAACGTTTTTTTTATTTCTCTTGTTTAGATTATTATGAAATGGATTATTAAATGATTTTGTGATTATTATATATATATATATATATATATATATATATATATATATATATATATTTAATCTCAAGTGCAGTCCAATGATTATCTGCCCTAAGATGCTGACTATTTTACAGCTATATCCTGGATCAATTTATTTGTTGCAATTCAATAGCTGCACCCTGCGGTAATGTTAGTGCAGCAATATTATCCCTATTATAGGATTGGTAGCACTGAAATTGTTTTAAAGGAGTCTGTTATTATTAAAGAAAAGCAATAATGTCTAGTTCACAAAAGCGCACACAGTTTTTGTGTTATTAAAGTGAACAAACAGATATGTGTCGACCCATTAATTCACATATTTGGACTAGAAATATTAATGCACATGCATTCTCAGGATAGTGGACCTCCCGTTAAAGTAAAACATATTTACTTTACCTAAACCTTTTTCTTTTCTTGTCTTTTCTTTTCTTTCAGTCATTAAAACAATGTAAAGATTTTAAATAAAAAATGAGATAAAAAAGAATAGGGTTTCTAGAATCTTACTGTTCCACAATATGTTCTTTATAGAAATGTTTGTCCCATTCAAATTCATTTCTACACTGAAGCATCAAAATAACTGATATTACTGGAAACCTTACAGTATACAGTTTCACAAATAATGCAACAAGAAATAAAAATGTTAATGGAGTAAGAGTCTTTTTTTAAGTCTACATTTTGAATCCATCCTATGTCTTCGTCTTTTTCAGTTTTTTTTTTTTTTTTGCCCCTTGGGCAGAGAATTTTTAAATCTACCTTGTGACCCCATGTCCATACACATTTCACAGCTCAATTCACACATTACTGAGGCGTAAACAGCACACATTCACACATCTCCTGTGTTGCAGAGCACTACTGGGTAAATGCTTGTCTAAAGTACACATTTCCTGTGATTTATTACCTCCTGATATGTTTGGCATGAATGCCCTATAAGAGATTAGTTGCATGATTTACATTTTCATTTGCACAAATATTTAGATCGGGATTATCTGTCTATGTTTATTGACACTTATGCATGCCATAGCCGTGTTTTAGCAAACTCCCAACTGAGTGACAATTGCAAAGTATTGTGAAAGGACCTAACTAACCAAAATGAATCAAACTATAGTCAACATTATTACAATGGAGAGCTACGTTTAAGGAATATTTAACTGCATACAGTATTCATATATAAAATGTTATCTTTAATAAATGTTTTTAATTTTGAATATATTTATATAATTATTTATAGACTATTTTATTCACCTTTATAATTTATCCATCAATGTAGCTAATCAATTAAAATATTATTTATTTGTAAGAATTAAGAACAATGCCATTATACTAAATTCAATTGCATAAATATGTTGTAGCAAACACACAGTCTTCTAAAGGTCTCTACTAGGTGTCATGCTCTGCTTGTGTCCCATCTGCACTTCAAGTTCTGAAGATGGAGAATGGACCGGACCGATCTTGTGTGGTCCTCTGTGGTCTTGGCCCAGTTAAGATGTTCTGTGACTGATGACCTGGGCTCCGACTCACAGACAGGCTTTATCGAGACAATAAATGAGCGTTGCTTGCGGCTGCAGGGGAATAGAGAGCACTATTTATGTATTTAGAGTAATGCTTTGCTAAGCCTCTCTGTCGGATATATGTTCTCTGATACACTTGCATAACTGCATCAGGGCACAATCCCTCTTCTTAAAAATGTGCTGAGCTTCCAGATCAGAATCTGCCCCTTAACTCTGACCCTATTCCTCTGGTTTCTTTTTATTTCACTGTTAGGTTTAAAGGACCTTTCCCTGCTGAAAAGATCAACTCAAACAGCCTATGGTGGTTTACTAGTTTTGATGAACTGGTTTTTAAGTTGGTGTACTTTACCTCCCACAAAAACGAAATAAATTCACTTGAGAAGAAAAATCATATATTTTGTAACATATACAAACATTTATAAAAAATATACAATTTACACACTAAGCATGGAAATACTAGCTTGCAGCAACCTTAAACTCTATAGAACCGGTCGATTAATACATCACTTGACTTGTCAGGATCATAGCCCACAATCAAAAGTGAATCACCATAATTAGATATGCCCCACACACATAATGACATTTCATAATTATCTGTAGTGCCGATGAATCTGGGCAGTTAGTGTTAAGCAAGCTAGCTAATGTCAGGCGATAATGAAACGGCTGGGAATTTTACCTCAACATTTAGGGAAATCAGTTTGAGTTGCAAATGTTACTATAGTTATGCTGTAATGTTTGTTGAGCCATTCCAGGCACCTCTTGTCCTCATCGATAACTAAAAGGTAACTGCGTAGATGTTAATTTGAGGATTGCTTCTTGGCTGGGATTTAATTAATAACTATTTTAATAATAATAATACAGGTTTGACAGAATATTGTCTGAAATTTAGGAGAAAAAACATGTAGTTTCAAGCTTATTTAGGCCTGATATAGCTTGAATAAGTAGGCAGTTTAAACAAAGATTTTATATAATGTTTGAACATTATAAGACAGATGGTGTAGATATATAAAAAATGATAGTTCCCTTCCGAAGGGAACTTCTACGTCCTCCAGTGTGACCGGTTACCTGAAGCATGATTACAAACACCCAATGCACTTGACATTGGCAGGTGGACGCCTATGACGCAAGCTAACGAGCATCTGCGAGCATAAAAGGGCACCTGTGGAACACATCATGCTCTTTTTTCCTTCAGGGGACCTTGTTTCTGAAGTGTGAGTAGAATATGTCTGTTGAGAAGTGCTTTAGGAGGTGTGTCGATCCGTGTCAGCGTTGTCTGACACTAGATGACACACACGATCTATGCGTTTTGTGTTTGGGCGAAGAGCATGCGTGCTCTGTTCTCGAGGGAATGGAGTGCGTTCCTTGTGAGCATTTTTTCTGTGGGAAAAAGCTCCGCTCTCGGTTGTCCCTTTTTCTCGAGAGAATTGGGGCGATCATCTGCCCCCCGCGGCTCGGGTCCAGCCGCTGCTGAGGCAGTGAAGAGACGATCGGCGGCTGACGAGAGTGAACTGCGGGGGAAGATGTATTGTCTGTTACATCTTCTGATCCAGCAGGAAGTGCTTTGCTGGCTCATGGTGTGCTGATGAAGGCGGAGAGGATATTTCTGAGCCTTCTCAGCTTGTCTGCCCCGCGATATAGAGCTGATGGAGGTTATGAAGCGTGCGCTTCTGCTAGGTAAACCTACAGTGGATGCACGAAAAAGGGGGAGTGGCTCGCAGTACACTTGATGAGCGATCTCTCTCTGGCATAACCTCCCAGCTCCCGTGAGCCTCCCATTCCTTCTCCAGATATTCATAGTAAGATCGTAAATCATATTCAGCCCGCATCCATCATGTTAGTTATGCTGACATCGAAGGGAGGCGCGAGCGCGGATATGCGTCGATGCCCCTAGGGGCGCTGACAAAAAAAAAAAAAAAAAGTGTAGTTTTTAACCTGGATCGAGTGTTGCTAGGCTTCCTCTCATTTAAGAGAGTCATTTTGCTGAAGCCTCCGCTCTCCAGAGCTCCGCTTAGACCGCACTATTGGTGTGTAGGCTCGATTGTGAGCCTTGCTAGCTTTCTCTAGCGCTGATTGTAGTCAGGTCTCCTCTCACTTTAGAGAGTACTTATGCTGAGACCTCCACTCTTAAGAGCTCCTGAACCAGGTTAGACTGCACTATTAGTACGTAGGCTCTATTTTAAGCCTCGGTAGCTGTCGCTAGCGCTGAGTGAATTCAGGTCTCCTCTCACTTTAGAGAGTCGTTATGCTGAGACTTTCACTCATAAAGGTTCCCCTACCTGGATCGAGTGTTGCTAGGCCTCCTCTCATTTAAGAGTCATTCTGCTGAAGCCTCCGCTCTCCAGAGCTAGAACGCACTATTGGTGTGTAGGCTCTATTGTGAGCCTTGCTAGCTTTCTCTAGGGCTGAGTGTAGTCAAGTCTCCTCTCACTTTGGAGAGTCGTTATGCTGAGACTTCCACTCGTAAGAGCTCCTCAACTAGGTTGAGTGTTGCTAGGCTTCCTCTCGTTAAGAGAGTCATTTCGCTGAAGCCTCCGCTCTCCAGGGCTCCGCTTAGTCTGCACCGTTAGTACGTAGGCTCTATTGTGAGCCTCGCTAGCCGTTTTTGGCACTGAGTGCAGTCAGGTCTCCTCTCGTTAGAGAGTCGTTATGCTGAGACCTCCACTCTTCAGAGCTCCGTCTCTGGTGCCTCTGGCACCGAGTGTAGACGGGTCTCCTCTCAAGTAGAGAGTTGTTATGCTGAGACCTCCACTCTTAGGAGTTCCTCTACCTGGATTGAGTGCTAGGCTTCCTCTCGTTAAGCGAGTCATCCTACTGAAGCCTCTGCTCTCCAGAGCTCCGCTTAGGCAGCACCATTAGTATGTAGTCTCTACTATGAGCCTCGCTAGCTGTCCTTAGCGCTGAGTGTATTCAGGTCTCCTCTCGCTTTAGAGAGTCGGTATGCTGAGACCTCCACTCGTAAGAACCCCCCAACTATGGTTGAGTGTTAGGCTTCCTCTCGTTAGAGAGTCATCCTGCTGAGGCCTCCACTCTCTAGAGCTCCGCTTAGGCAGTACTATGCACAGGCTCTTCCTTGAGCCTCACTAACTGCCTTTGGCGTTGAGTGAAGCCAGGTCTCCTCTCACTTAGAGAGTCATTATGCTGAGACCTCCACTCTGAGAGTTCCCCTACCTGGATCGAGTGTTAGGCTTCCTCTCGTTTAAGAGAGTCATTCTACTGAAGCCTCTGCTCTCCAGAGCTCCGCTTAGGCAGCACCAATAGTGCGTAGTCTCTATTGTGAGCCTCGCTAGCTGTCCTTAGCGTTGAGTGTAGTCAGGTTTCCTCTCGCTTAGAGAGTCGTTATGCTGAGACCTCCACTCTTAAGAGCCCCCCAACTAGGGTTGAGTGTCGTTAGGCTTCCTCTCATTAGAGAGTCATCCTGCTGAGGCCTCCATTCTTCAGAGCTCCGTCCGGCAGTAATAGGAGAATGTAGACTCTTTTGAGCATCACTAACTGCCTGTGGCGTTGAGTGTAGCCAGGTCTCCTCTCAATTAGAGAGTCGTTATGCTGAGACCTCCACTCTGAGAGTTCCCCTACCTGGATCGAGTGTTAGGCTTCCTCTCATTTAAGAGAGTCATTCTACTGAAGCCTCTGCTCTCCAGAGCTCCGCTTAGGCAGCAACTTTAGTACGTAGTCTCTATTGTGAGCCTCGCTAGCTGTCTTTAGCGCTGAGTGTAGTCAGGTCTCCTCTCGCTTTAGAGAGTCGTTATGCTGAGACCTCCACTCTTAAGAGCCCCTCAACTAGGGTTGAGTGTTGCTAGGCTTCCTCTCGTCAGAGAGTCATTCTGCTGAAGCCTCCACTCCATAGAGCTCCGCTTAGGCAGCACTATGCACAGGCTTTTTCTTGAGCCTCACTAACTGCCTCTGGCGCTGAGTGTAGCCAGGTCTCCTCTCAATTAGAGAGTCGTTATGCTGAGACCTCCACTCTGAGAGTTCCCCTACCTGGATCGAATGTTAGGCTTCCTCTCATTTAAGAGAGTCATTCTACTGAAGCCTCTGCTCTCCAGAGCTCCGCTTAGGCATGTGCATGCTCTGTCCTGAGCCTCACTAGCTGTTCATAGCGTCGAGTGTAGAAGTCTCCTCTCAATCTGAGAGTCGCTTTCTGAGACTTCCACTCCGAGAACCATACTCTCGTGAGCTAGTCTATGATGGCGAGCTTTTGAGCTGGCCTAAAGAGGGTTTTTGACCCTAGTTCTGCTGGGCAGGGATGGTGTTTCTCAAGCCTGTGACTTAGGAATCCAGCTTTTGGACACTCTTTCCCTCAGCATGGCGGCGTGGGCATAGCGTTCCCATAGCGTCCCCTAGAGGACGTAGCGTAGAAGTTCCCTTCGGAAGGGAACGTCTCAGGTTACATATGTAACCATAGTTCCCTGAGAATGGGAACGAGACGCTACGTCTCTGGGCCATGCTTCGGGCATTCCTGTCGGTCCCCCTTGAAAAAAAGAGGATGATGTGTTCCACAGGTGCCCTTTTATGCTCGCAGATGCTCGTTAGCTTGCGTCATAGGCGTCCACCTGCCAATGTCAAGTGCATTGGGTGTTTGTAATCATGCTTCAGGTAACCGGTCACGCTGGAGGCGTTCCCATAGCGTCCCCTAGAGGACGTAGCGTCTCGTTCCCATTCTCAGGGAACTATGGTTACATATATAACCTGAGACGTTTTGTATGTATGTTCCTGTGGCTCAGTGGTAGAGCATTACGTTAGCAGCGCAAAAGGTTGTGGGTTCAATTTCCAGGGAACACACATAAAAACATGTATAACCTAGATGCACTGTAAGTTGCTTTGGATAAAAGCGTCTGCTAAATGCATAAATGTTTATAAAAAAAAAACAAAAAAAACGAAATACATTTCCTGTGCAGTACAAATACATTTTCTTTATTTTTAAACCAATGAGGATATTATACAGAGCTCAATGCTAATTTGCCTATTTATATTTATACTTGTAATTTATTAAACAAGATTGTTATGACACCAAAATTTTAGATACCAATAAAGTTTCACACTATGCAATATAACATAACTGTGTTTCCCTGCCTCTGAGTTCAGTCTTAACGTCATTGGGTGTGTGTACATGTCTCCAGCGATCTCTGTGTTGAAAATAAATTGTTTAAGAGAAGTTCCTCGCCTCCTCGTTCCTGGCTCCCCCGTGCACCGTGACAGTTACATAGTTTTAGTTTTCTTTGCAGGTTAGTTTGTAATTAACATACACTCACTGGCAACTTTATTAGGTACACCTTGCTAGTACCAGGTTGGACGCCCTTTTGCCTTCAGAACTGCCTTAATTATTCGTGGCATAGTTTCAACAGGGTTTGGAAACATTCCTCAGAGATTTTTGTCAATATTGACATGATAGCATCACACAGTTCCTGCAGATTTGTCGGCTCCACATCCATTATGCAAATCTCCCGTTCCACCACATCCCAAAGGTGCTCTATTGGATTGAGATCTGGTGACTGTGGAGGCCATTTGAGTAAAGTGAACTCATTTTCATGTTCAAGAAACCAGTCTGCGTTGATTTGAGCTCTGTGACGGTGCATTATCCTGCTGGAAATAGGCATCAGAAGATGGGTACACTGTAGTCATAAAGGGATGGACATGGTCAGCAACAATACTCTGGTAGGTGTTTAAACGATGTTCAATGGTACTAAAGTGTGCCAAGAAAATATAATTACACCACCACCACCAGCCTGAACCATTGAGACAAGGCAGGATGGATTGATGCTTTCATGTTCTGTACGCCAAATTCTGACCCTACCATCTGAATGTCACAGTAGAAATCGAAACTCATCAGAACAGGCAATGTTTTCCAATCTTCTATTGTCCAATTTTGGTGAGCCTGTGCGAATTGTAGTCTCCGTTTGCTGTTCTTAGCTGACAGGAGCGGCACCCGGTGTGGTCTTCTGCTGCTGTAGCCCATCTGATTCAAGTTTCGACGTGTTGTGCGTTCAGAGATGGTATTCTGCATACCTTGGTTGTAACGAGTGGTTATTTTAGTTCCTGTTGCCTTCCTATCATCTCTAACCAGCCTGCCTATTCTCCTCTGACCTCTGACATCAACGAGGCATTGAGTTGCTGCCATGTGATTGACTGATTAGCAATTTGTGTAACCAAGCAATTGAACAGGTGTACCTAATAAAGTGGTCGGTAAGTGTACATTGCCAATGTAATAGCTTTGAGAAAAAAAAAAAAAAACAATTTTTTTTTTTTCCTTATTTTACATTAAATCCCAAACCACCACATTGCGGAGATCTGTCAAGTCAAGTCAAAGTCACCTTTATTTATATAGCACTTTTAACAATACAAATTGTGTTGTTTTTTTCAGTTAAAGGCATTTCATTATTGAATTCAGTGATGTCATCATCCAGCTCAGTTCAGTTTAAATAGTATCTGTGCAATCAAGTCGGTGATATCACTGGAAATTAAGTGTCCCCAACTGAGCAAGCCAGAGGCGACAACGGCAAGGAACCAAAACTTAATCTGTGAAAGAACGGAGAAAAAAACCCTGGGAGAAACCAGGCTCAGTCGGGGGGGCCAGTTCCCCTCTGGCCAGACGAACCAGTAGTTTGTTCCAACTGCAGCAAAGTCAGATTGTAAGGGCTCCACTGGTTCCAGTGGTCTTTTCCCGATAGCTGTCTAGGTGACGAGGTCCTCACTGGGGATCTGTGTGTAATGGTCATTTTTGTTTTAATAATTTGTTTAGATTTGTACATGGTTCTCAAGCATGAGGATATGTAATGCAACATGGTACACTACTGTACCAAGTCACAGATACATTTCTGCCAAAACTTTGTAGCTGTCAACAACAGAAAGATACTCATTTTTATTGTAAAATAAAATGTGTGCATTACCATTTGCAACGAATTCATCAGAACAGGCCTTTTTCCATTCATTTTTGGCTTTCAACACAGCAGCTGAGGCCCCATTACTGTATATCATAAAACATAGCATTGCAATTTTTACAAGCAAATTTGTCTTAATTTAAACATTAAATGCTTTGTAAATTCAGGCCCACTTTATATTAGGTGGCCTTAACTCCTATGCAAATACATCAAAAAATAAGTACAATGTTCTTATTGTGTTCATATTGTATTGCAAACTTTTGCTGTTATTGAGGTGGGATACAGGTAAGGTTAGGGACATGTTTGGTGGTATAGGTAGGTTTAAGAGTGAGTTTAGGTGTAAGGGATGGTTCTACAGTGTAACTATAAATGTAATTTCAGAAATTAATTACAGATTTATTTACATGCAGATATTTAAAAAAATATAAGTACAATGTAAACACATGTATGTACACAAAGTGAATTGTATTAAATTATTAATTTAAATGTAAGTAAATAGTAGTTAAGGCCACCTAATATAACACGGGACCGTAAATTCTTTAACCACCATGCACATAGTCGAGTAAGTTGTTACATCCCCAGGATGTATTTGTTGTATTAAAATTTATTGTTGGTGTGTTTTCCCGCCCTTTGGGTGTGGTTATGTTTTCCTTATTTTGCCAAAAGATATGTGGGCTCTGTTACTACAGTGTAGCCTAACGAGGAAAGCACAGGAAGTTTGCTCTGCTCTTCCAATAGGAAGCTCTCTTGACTATGACTTTGTTAAATCTGCAGTTTTGCGAGCATATGAACTTGTCCCTGAGGCCTATAAACAGAGATTCCGCACTCATTTGAAAACAGTCAACCAAACTTATGTTGAATTTGTGAGAGAGAAGAGAGTTCATTTTGAAAAGTGGTCTCTGTCTAGCAAGGTTACTTCCCTGGAGGACTTGCAGGAACTAATCTTGCTAGAGGACTTCAAAAATTGTGGTCCTGCAAAGATTGTCGTACACTTAAATGAACAAAAAGTTATGGTGTTGGCTAGAGTTGCAGTTTTGGCAGATGAGTTTGTGCTGACACATAGAAATGTCTTCTCAGCGCACACATATGTCAAACCTCCGTTGACGAATGTGGAAAGCTTTGTTGCCCCGCATGTTGAGCACCCCTCATAAAATTGAGTTTGATTATTCTGCCTTGATCCAAACCATTTGATTGGAGACTGCAAGGCTTGGAAACAGAAAAGAGTAACTTCCAAGCCCAAAAATGTAGCACTAGTACAGACCCTGTATAATGTGAGCTCTCTTAGTGAAGAGAGTTATCAGCCTTTCTTGTTTGAAGGTACAGTCTCGCTATTTCCCGATTCCATCGTTAAAGCAATACAAATCTTGCATGACATGGGAGCAGCCCAGTCCTTCATACCAACAGACGTCTTGCCTTTTTCGGCTGACTCGTTTACCAGTAACAACGTTTTAATTCGTGGAATTAATATGCACTGTGTGAATGTGCCACTTCACACTGTGTACCTGAAGTCTGACATTGTGAGCGGTCCGGTCAGCCTAGCTGTGCGCTCACAGTTACCTGTTGAGGGGGTTGATCTGATTCTAGGGAACGACCTAGCGGGTGGCACAGTCTTTCCTAGGCCAGTTGTATCATATAAATCTAATTCTACAAACAAACCTGATTTGGCAGATAATTTCCCCTCTGCATTTCCTGCTTGTGCAGTTACCCGTGCCCAGTCAAAGAAATTTGAGGATGGGGTGGATCTTTCAAACTCCTTTCTGATTAAGGATCCCAAATCTGTGGAGTGTATCCTGTCTATAATTCCTGACCTTGCTGTAGCCTCTGGGAAGTTAAGCGCTGAAACACCACTGAAGGCGGGAAGAGAACACTTTGCTGCAGCACAAAAGGCAGACCCTTGTCTAGCCAGGGGTAGATTGGCTGCAGACAGTGTTACCAATGCATCTAATTCAGGGGTGGTTTACTACTGGGGAGGTGGATTGTTAATGCGTAGGTGGAAGCCCCAGCAAGAGGATTTAGACAGGCAGGAAGTGCGGCAGATTGTTTTACCTGCTGGTTATCGGCAACAAGTCTTGAAACTTGCCCATGAGTTTCTAGTTGCTAAGTGAACAACTGTTGGATCAAAGTTCTAAACCCGTTCCTGTTGATGATTATGTCCCTTCTATCCGTGAGAGGTTGCACAAAGCCCAAATTCTTACTAAACTTCATCTTTCTACTGCTCAGATGAAGATGAAGAAGCATTTTGACAAGAGGTCTGTAAAAAGAGACTTTCATCTTGATGATCCTGTGTTGGTTCTACTTCCGATCCCCGGTTCTATTTCGTAGGCGAAATTCTCTGGACCATACCTTATCGAAAGGAAGTTAAATGAGACTAACTTTCTTATTGCCACCCCAAACACGAAATGTAAAACTCGTGTTTGTGATGTAAACCGGCTTAAGACCTATGTAGACAGGTCTCACTCTGAAGTGACTGCAGATCAGACTGAGTGTTCCCCACTGCCTGCCTCTAATGCCACTGTGGGTGTCGTGGCAAATTACTCCTTGGAGGAGGATGGCATGATGAATAGTGCCGTTCCAGTTTCCTCTACTCATCTGAAGAATTCTGCTATCCTGCAAAATCTTCCACATGTCCTTTCTCGTCTGACTGATGAACAGTCTAAGGATTTAACCAAATTACTGTATGTCTTTCCCACCTTAGTTAGTGATGTGCCAGGTAGAACTACTGTGTGTGTTCATAACATTGATGTTGGTGATGTTACCCCCATAAAACAACATCCTTACAGAGTTAACCCATGGAAATGAGGCATCATGCAGACAGAAGTTGAGTATATGCTGCATCATGGAATTGCTACGCCCAGCCAGAGTCCTTGGAGCTCCCCTTGCTTACTTGTTCCAAAGCCAGATAATACCTGCCGGTTTGCACTGATTATCAGAAGGTCAACAGTGTAACAAAACCTGACTCTTTCCCCCTTCCTAGGATGGAAGACTGTGTAGATGGAGTTGGTTTAGTGAGATATGTAACCAAATTAGATCTACTAAAAGGTTATTGGCAAGTGCCCCTCACAAAACGTGCCTCTAAAGTTTCTGCATTCATCACCCCTGATAGTTTCCTACAATACAGGGTCCTAGCTTTTGGAATGCGAAATGCACCTGCTACCTTTCAGCACATGATGCAACCGATATTATCTGATGTCCCAAACAGTGAAGTGTATCTGGATGATATTGTAGTGTATTCAGATAGCTGGACAGATCACCTACAGAGCATCGAGAAGGTTTTAAAATGCCTGGCCGCAGCTTCCTTGACCCTAAACCTTGCCAAATGCGAGTTTGCAAAAGGAATTGTTACATACCTGGGCAAGCAGGTAGGCCAGGGAATGGTTAAACCTGTTGAGGCACAAATCTCAGCTATACTCGAATTTCATGTGCCTTGTAACAAACGTGAACTTAGACGCTTCCTAGGTATGACAGGATATTATTGAAGTTTCTGTCCCAATTTATCTGCCCTCGTCTCTCCACTTACAGACCTTCTTAGTACAAACCGAAGGTTTTTATGGACCAGTGATTGTCAATTTGCATTTGAAGCTGCTAAAGATTTGCTCTGCCATGCACCTGTCCTGTCTGCGCCAAACTTCAAATTGCCTTTCCAACTACAAGTGGATACAAGCGCTGTAGGGGCTGGGGCGGTCCTACTACAGGAGGATGGGTACCATATTGAACATCCTGTTTCCTATTTTCCAAGAAGTTTTCAAAAGCATAACATAACTATAGTGTAACTGAAAAGGAAGCTCTGGCATTAGTGCTTGCTCTACAGCATTTTGATGTATATTTGGCGAGTAACTCCAATCATATCATTGTGTAAACTGACCATAACCCTTTAGTGTTCCTTTCCCTTATGTCCGGTTCCAACCAGCTATTACTACAGTGGTCTCTTGCTGTCCAAGGGTTTAATCTGGACATCCGTCACAAGAAGGGCGCTGAAAATGTTATGGCTGATGCACTTTCAAGCGTATAAAATTGTTATCTTGCTGTCCCTAGTATCCTCTTTCCAAGTGTAACTGGTAAGAGTAAAGATGTTGACTACAAACTTTGGTTTGTATTCTTAGTGGTGGGGGTGTTACATCCCCAGGATGTATTTGTTGTATTCAAATGTATTGTTGGTGTGTTTTCCCGCCCTTTGGGTGTGGTTATGTTTTCCTTGTGTGTGTGTGTTCTCTCCCTCTATCTCGTTCACTCTCTGCTTAATTGGCAGTTGCAAATTGCCCACAGGTGGTGCTCATCAGAGAGGGTGCTGCTGATGCTGTTGCTACAAAAGAGCAGAGAGAACACTGCTTGAAGAGGTTCACTTATTCCCTGCTACAGACTTGTTAGGTGCAGCCTTTAAAGAGATGTTGATTGTGGCATACAATTATAATCTGTTGAGAGTGCTGTTTAAGAGTATTCATTTTATTTCCTGTTGACTAGCAGTGTGTGATAACTTTAAAAGTGACCACTTTAATTTACTTTGTAACATGTACTAAAAGGTATTGTATTTAATTTTGAATATTTGATTTATGGTTAGATTGAAAGCTGTAGGGAGAGGGTGCCATTTTATTTTGTATTCCTGTTTATCCCTGATTTAATTTATTTTACCTGCATAGGTTATTTAGTACTCCTCCTGTTAGTTAGCTGCTGTTTTGTTTGTTGTTTTGGCCAGGCCCTCTCCTGAAGACATTTATTGCTTCCTTGATTTTCTTGTTTTCTAAATAAATTGTTTAAGTTTGTTAAACCTAGTGGTTGTTGCTTTTCTGGGGCAGAGGACTGGGGTGATTCCTCCTCGTTTTATTAATTTCTTCCTTCCTAAATTTTAGTTAACCTGTTACTCCCACTCTCAACCCTAGACTGGGGAACGGGAACGTAACAAAGTTCATAGAAAATGACAAGTAAAATGGACCTTCTTCTTAATATAAAAAATAAGTACAAAATGCTGTGTAAAAGTGTGTAAAAAGTGACTTTCATGGCTGTGATCACACTACACATTGCTATTATCCTGCGACCATGAAATCACGCTCATTAATATTAATGATAGTTGTAATTGTTACAGACAACTGGGGATGTACACTGGCTCCTGACAGCTGGAGCCTTCGGCAAGATGCCACACCGTGAAACTGGGGTTCTTGATCTCCGACTTAGGGACATCTCTGCATTTATTTTTAGGAGGAAGGAACTGTGGAATTCGCATTGTGGTGTGACAGTGTGTGAGTTTCAATCACTGAGGCAGAAAAAGCGGTCACTTTCTTATTCACAAAAATATTCACAAGGATTTTCAAAGATTTGACTATACATCTACGGTAACTTGTTCTGGAACGATATGCAGTCAAATAAACCATAGCTATGCTGTGCTTCATTTATTTAGAGAGAGTGGATGTATTCAGGCTAAGTGCTCAATATATGAGTGGACTTTAAAGGTGGATTACAAGGGTGTTCATCGTCTCTTCCTCAACCCTGTCCTCTTCCTCAAGTTCACCTCGTACCTGACACTGACAAAGCACACTATTAAGTTAGCACACTAAGCAGTGAGTTTGTTATTATAATGGTCGCAACTTTCAGCACCTAACTTAATGTAAAAACTGGGAGTCTGCCTTCAATATTAAACCTGATTTATGCCTCCTGCAGCATGCAGCAATAGATTCATTTGTGTCTCCTTTTGGGGCATAGATTTGTTTATTTTGCTCCTCTCATATGCTTGTCACCTTGTAGTTGTTATTGCCCAACAATGCTCCATGGCAGAACATGCTTTCAAAGAATGGTCAGGTTAATTCAAACTGTGTTTTTGATTCTCATAGCAAAAATGGTGTAGTTCCAGTTCCAATTCAATATGTTCCATTTTGTTTTCAATAATTTCAGTGAAACAATATGAATTCAGTACTTTTGAATAACGTGAAATCCTGAGAAAATCTATACACATTTCAACTAATTTCTGATTTCAGCAATTGCAATTGTTTTCATGTTATTTTTAAACAAATAATAACGTCCACTATTAAAAGACAGATCACCAATCACTAAAGAAGTGTATTATTTATTGTCTCCAGCGGTCTAACTGTAGCAACTAAATATTGCTAGAAATGTTTCCTTTCTAGAACTCTTATGACATACTCTGTTTTGCTTTTATGTATCGAAAACAAACCATCTATTTTGCCACAATTTTCACACACAGCAAAGCACATTGTTTAAACTCTATGTAAAATGCATTTAATAGCAGGCTTCTTATTTCTTATCAAATTCAAGCACACTTCTTAAGGCATAATAGTCAGGGCATTACAGTACAGAGCATCTCTGTCCATAACCTTATCATTTATCCTTTGTATATCCATTCAAGTTAAGCCTGCCCAGCACTAGTGACATATGAGATATGCAAAGTTTAATACCACCTTGCCAGTGCATTAGAGGGTAGCATTCTCAGGAGAATGGCCACTCCATCCACCACCCATCTGGCAAATATCCTGTGCTACTGTACCAACTGTCACCAATACAGCATGACTTTATTGCACACACACACACACACACACACACACACAGAGCAGAATATAGAATATAATATTATTTAATTTGTATTTATTAAATAAATTGCCACTTAAGCGTATTTAAAGAGAGTTAACTTTAATTATTGTTTCTAGTGTCACAGTAACAGTTTTACTTTGAAATACATATTTCGTAGCTATTATGTTTTAATTATCTATTTATCATAGTGCAAATAAATATTTGATATGTTGATCCACATACTACAACACATGGAAAGCATTTGATTATAATTTTACTTGTAGTGTTTTATTAAATGCTATAAAGTTAAAATACTGAATTTTAAATGTATTAAATTGTAACTTCATTTTTCTCTAAACATGAATATCCATTATTTGGCAAAAAAATATTCCAAGATTTCATCATCCTTTAGTCAAGTGGACTATATTTATGAAACTTTTTTGGAAGTCTGTCAGCTGCTGGTCGTTATGCCATCTGTTTCATATGTGAAAGAGGAGCTTTGTCATTCAACTTTCATTATGTTCCATGGTAGAAAGTGAGTCAGGCATTTTAAAGCTATATGAAGGTAGGTAAATAATTAAACAAGAATAACAATTAAAAAATATATAATAATATTAAATACATTAATCCTGAAATAACACTATATTATTTAATGTCTTTATATGAATATAGACTTAACGGCAGCTATTTTTATTTATGTATTTATTATTTTTATTTGTTCAGAAAAAAAGCATAACAAACCCCTTCTAACTCAGATTCTCTTCTCATCCATTTCTCTTAGATTTATGACACATACTCCCATTTTGAAAACATCCCATTTTTCAACTTCATCATTAAACAGTCCATGTCTGACAAACTTCAATATAAAAACTTAAATTTAATATATTTGTAAACAATGACATGTGCAAACAAAGAGCGTTCAGAGCGCCAGCATCCCCGTGCAGGTTAACATGTTAATGAAGCTTGTTTATATCCAGATGACTGAGTTAAACCCTTCTTCTCAAATAAGTTTATTTTCCTCTCCTCTCCCATGCATTGAACTCACACTGAAATGTTGTGTGTGAGAGAGGAGGTATGAACGTTATATAAATTGTCAAGTCACCTTTATTTATATAGTGCTTTATACAATACAATGAGTCAAAGCAGCTTTACAGTTTTAAACAAGAAAATAAAAACACATTATTATTGACACATTATTGTGTCAATAATGCAAACAACTTTCAGTGCAGTTAGTTACAAGTATTGTCAAAAATAATTTAAAAAAAGTATACGGTCCCACTTTATATTAGGTGGCCTTAACTACTATGTACTTACATCAAAAAATAAGTACAATATTCTTATTATGGTCATATTGTATTTCAAAACACTTCTGCTGCTATTGAGGTGAATACAGGTAAGGTTAGGGACAGGTTTGGTGGTATAGGTAGGTTTGAGGGTGGGTTAAGGTGTTAGGGATGGGTTAATAGTGTAGTTATAAATGCAATTACAGAAATTAGTTACAGATATAATTACATATAGGTATTTTTAAAAATATAAGTACAATGTAAAAACATGTATGTACATAAAAATTATAATTTCAAATTATTAATTTAAATGTAAGTACATGGTAGTTAAGGCCACCTAATATAAAATGGGACCAAGTATACTAATGATATAAACCGTATACTAATATATATTGTAAATTAACTGAAATGATTTGGTTTGATAATATACAGTATAAATGTAAGTACTTCATATGCATGCCGGGTATTCAAAATAAAATAACTTATTTAACTAAATAACTACGACTCAAACATTCTATAGTCCCACATTAAATTATATTTGTTTGGATGTAGGCTAGAAGTTAGCTTCAGCTATAAAATAATTATATTCCCATTTTTGAAAAATATGACTTGAAAGGCATAGAGACTATAAACTACATATAGAAAGAAAGGCATAAAGAGCATGTAAAGTCTTCAAAACTTCTACTGGTTCCCACCAAAAAAAAAGAAAGAAAAAAAGTGCAGTTTCACAACAATACAAATCTCTCCCTTCTCTTTTTACCACATTACATATTTTGTTCTATAGAGTTCTTTCATTGTGTTAAGGTTCTGTTTTTGCTTCTGTCATCAAAGTACAAAGAACTACTAAAAGTCCATGGTGGTACGCTAATATTGCAACGAGTAGATAAACAACAGTTGATGATTAATTACAAGAAAGAAACAGATGAAATGGTACTTAATAGTGCATCAACAACAATCGATGTAATCAACAGCTTGGTACCCTCTGTACACCTGCTAGCACTTTATCATGAGTGGCCTGGTTTGCTATAGCATAAAGACGAGGGGTTTGGATGTACCTACTGTGGAGGTAACAGCATTTATTAAAGAGGAAAGCTTTTGGACAGTGCTGCCAGACATCTGCACTGCCTTCTTGTATCACACTATTTTTTTAGAAACTGCACACAACCCAATAGCTCCAGCACACTCTGCTAATATCTTTACAACACAGAGCAGATTTATTTGTACAAATACGCTAAATATAAAAACTGTTTTTAATGTGCTTTTGTGAAATATGGATGTATTAAAGGACCTAAATTAATAATTACATTGTAACACCAAAACCGTATAATAAAGTATAACCACAGTTTATTTTACTGTCCTATTCCGCATATACAGTCTATGTACTTATTATAGCAATTACAATAACAGGGTAAATTCCTGAGAGCGGGAACGAGACATCATGGATAAATTCTCCATTATGTGAACTCCTTCCCTTCCAACCTTTCCTGATGTCCTATATGCTCATGCCAGTCCAAATTACTTGCCAAATGTTGCGAAGTATGCAACTCGCATGCAAATACTAAAAAGCTGAGAGTCAGTATAAAATGCGGTGTACGCGACAATTACATCAAAATCTGATACTGATTGCCTAACTGGTCAAACAGCGAGCACGGTGACCTCCGTGATGTTTCGTTCACGCTCTCAGGGAACCGAGGTTACGATAGTAACCGGAGACGCTCCCTCTCGAGCGTTCACGAGACATCACGGATAAATTATTCGTTACAATAATAATAATTAATTTGTTACATTTATATAACACTTTTCTAGGCACTCAAAGCGCTTTACATAGTAAGGGGGATATCTCCTCATCCACCACCATGTTATGGGAACGATATTCAATCCCGCTATGAGAGAGGCTACGAGCAGCCTGCCCTGTACAATACATACTAGCGAAGATAGAACACACACACAATTCCAACCAATAGCGAAGCTTGAAGGCGGGCTCACAGCTGATAGGTGGAGATAAGCCAATGAGTGTCTAAAGCCTAGGTATACGAAGTTTGCATATATGGTCAGTAATAACGTATGCTGCGCTGAGAAACAGGGCAGAAGCAAAATCAACACAGCATTGTGAGGGGCTGAACAGAGATATCTGTGTTAAGTAGCAGTAACACATAACATGATGATGGTACACCAATCAAATTATATATTGAATAACTGGAGCTGCACTGAGTACAGGGCAGACAACAACAACAATAGTCATAAAGGGCTGCGCAGAGTAATTTCTGTGTGAGGCAGCAAACACATGAATAACGGTAGCATAAACATGAATCAGTCATTCACCCACAGCACTTAGGAGGCCAAGGACTGAACGTCCAGCTTGTAAAACCTGGCGAAGGCATTCTGAGAAGACCAGCCGGCTGCAAAGCATATATCCTAAATATACATACCTCTCGATCACGCCCAGGAGGAGGCGATAGCCCTTGTTGAGTGGTACCTTATGTGAAAGGGGCATTCCAAACCTTTGCTCGTACAAGCAGCCATGATAATGTCCACAGCCCAGTGGGAAAGCCTCTGTTTTGATACGGCCTGGCCCTTCGTACAACCACCGTAGCACATGAAAAGCTGGTCAGATTGCCGAAAGCTGGCCGAATGGTCGATGTAAATCCTTAAGCCCTCACGGGGCACACCAAAATCTGAGCGTCCGCGTCACGTGAAGTCGATGACTCAGAAGACAGGGCAGACAGCGAAACAGTCTGTGTTCTGAAGGGGCTAGATAGTGATTAGGCACATAGCTCAGTCTCGGCCGGAGAGTAATGATGCAGCCACCGGGACTGAAGCGAATGCAGTTGCTGTCCACAGAAAGCGCATGTAAATCCTTTATGCGCTTAGCCGAAGCTAGGGCAAGAAGAAGTGCACTTTTGAGAGATAGCTCCTTCATATCAACGGATGCTAAAGGCTTGAGTGATAGCTGTGAAAGAGCTCTCAATACCACTTCAAGTTCCCAGGGCTGGACTGATGGTGGGTGCGAGGGATGTAATCTCCTCGCTCCCTTAAGAAATTTCACCACCAGCGCATGCCTACAGATCGATTGCCCGCCCAACGGGTATCTAAACAAGGCAATAGTGGCCACATACACTTTTAGTGTTGATGGTAGAGATTAGAGTTACATTTACATTTTACATTTAGTCATTTAGCAGACGCTTTTATCCAAAGCGACTTACAATTGGGGAGTACATAAAGCGATTAACCTTGAAGAGGCAAACATACAGAGGAAGTTCCAATAACACCAAGTCTCAGGCATTGTTCAAATAAGTACAAGCTAACAAGGGAAGGAGAGAAAGATAAAGAGAAAGATGAAGATTTTGAAAAAGTGAAAGTTTTTTTTTTTCATGTAGTCAAGTAGAGTTGAAAGAGATGAGCTTTCAGTTGTTGCTTGAAAATTGACAGGGATCCAGCATTCCGGATGGGGGTGGGAAGATCATTCCACCGGCCAGGAACGGTGAAAGAGAATGTTCTGGAGAGTGATTTTGAGCCTCTCTGTGATGGTACCACGAGGCGTCGCTCACTAGCAGATCTCAGGCTTCTGGAGGGGATGTAAATTCGTAATAGTGAGTGGAAGTAGGTGGGTGCTGAGCCTGTGGTTGTTCTATATGCAAGCATCAGTGTCTTGAACTGGATGCGAGCTGCAACTGGTAGCCAGTGCAAGGAGACAAAGAGAGGTGTAACATGGGCTCTTTTGGGCTCGTTGAAGACCAGTCGTGCCGCTGCATTCTGAATCATTTGTAAAGGTTTGATTGTGTTTGATGGAAGTCCAGCTAGAAGAGCATTGCAGTAGTCCAGTCTAGAAATGACAAGGGCCTGGACAAGAAGCTGTGCAGCATGCTCTGTCAGAAAGGGCCTGATATTTCTGATGTTGTGTAGTGCAAACCTGCAAGATCGAGTCTTTGCAATGTGCTCTTTGAAGGTCAGCTGGTCATCGAAGATTACACCAAGATTTCTGACCGAAGCTGATGGGGTAATTGTTGACGAACCTAACTGAATCGTGAAATCATGCTGTAGAGTTGGAGTTGCAGGGAAGACAAGAAGCTCAGTCTTTGCCAGGTTGAGCTGTAGATGGTTTTCTTTCATCCATGCCGAGATGTCCGCCAGGCAGCCTGAGATCCGTGCAGCTACCGTTGGATCATCTGGTCGAAATGAGAGATAGAGCTGTGTGTCATCAGCATAGAAATGGTAGGAGAAGTCATGTGCCTGTATGATGGGAGTCAGTGATGTAGTGTATGTGGAGAAGAGGAGGTGTCCAAGAACCGATCCCTGGGGAACCCCAGTGACCAATTTATGTGCTTTGGATACCTCCCCTCCCCAGGCCACCCTGAAAGACCGACCAGTGAGATAGGATTCAAACCAGCGAAGTGGAATCCCAGTGATATCCAGTGATGAGAGGGTGGACAGGAGGATCTGATGATTGACAGTGTCAAAAGCGGCAGAGAGATCCAGCAGAATGAGGACTGATGATTTGGAATTGGCTTTTGCAATTCGCAGGGCTTCAGTGACCGAGAGTAGCGCAGTCTCAGTTGAATGGCCACTCCTGAAACCTGACTGTTTAGTGTCCAGTTTGTTGTTCTGTGAAAGAAACAATGAGACCTGGTTAAAGACAACTCATTCGAGTGTTTTGGCAATGAATGGAAGGAGAGAGAGTTGAGCCGGATACTCGGCTGAAACGAGTATCCGGTACGGATAAAGCACTTTTGCCGAGTACAAGTATCATACGAGTAATACGAGTCAATATCTGTGCTCGGATTGAATAAAAATTCTCATTGGGTAGCTGACTGTGTCTGCGTTCTGTGATAGGCTAGTCACAGCACCCCTCCCCTACACACATACAGATTTATTGTGTTGCTGTGTCCCGCTCTGCTCACTCACACACAGAACACTGAGAAGAGAAGAGAATAGCGCGCTCTCTCTCTCTGTCTCTCCCTCAGTCACTCAGGTTCGCGGGTTTTTTCCGTTAACGTTTAGGGTTTCTTCAGCTTCAGGTTTGTTTTTTACTTTGGTTTGTAGTACTTACTTATTAACCAGTAGAGTTTTGGTAAACGTGGGGTTTGTTCAGACGTGGTGCTTGGTAGAACGCGACTCGCGTCTCTGCCTGTCGGAGATTTGTTTTTATTTTTTAAACCGTCAGCTGGCTCTAACCAGTTTTTTTTACTGTGTCTGTTTTTTAAAGTGTCTGACACTTTCTTGCTGTATTTAAAAAAAAAAGGAAGTAGTGGTATAAAACTATATTACAAATTAATTTGCTACACACACACACACACACACACACACACACACACACACACACTCTCTCTGCCGGTCATCTGAGTTTTTTTTTTTTTTTTTTACCGTCTGCTGGTTCGAAGTAGTGGTATAAAAAACGATATTACAAATTAATTCGCTACACACACACACACTCTCTCTCTCTCCCTCTCTCTGCCGGTCATCAGAGGTTTTTTTTTTTTTTTAACCGTCAGCTGTTTCTAAACAGTTTTTTTACTTCACGCACTGAGTGACACTTTCTTGCTGTATTTAAAAAAAAAAGTAAAAAAAAAAAAAAAAAAAAAATCAATGCAGATCTGAAAAACAGCGTCGGACTATTTGATCCGTAGAACACAGTCCCCCCCGCCCCCTCTCTCTCTTTCTCTCTCTCTCTGTCTCTCTCTTACTCACTCATTCACTCACTCACTCACACACACTCACACACACACACACATACCTGGTGTGGAAATATTTTTTTTTTAAAAGAACCAAAAAAAAAATCACACTGATCATAAAAAAAATTTAAGTTAAAAAAAGAAAGTTATGTTGAGATGAAAACTCTTGTTCATTACATTTTACTTCATAATTGCAACCGCATGTGTTGTATTCATTGTTGCAAAACTTGTTCTGTATATAGTTCATTTGTTATCGTGATCAAAACCATTGATCTGAAGCTCAATGCTGATGCTGTCATGTAAATAGTTTTATAATCAGCAATAAATATAACAATTTCTGATCAACCCATATCAATTGCATGCTTAAAATAACATACCGGTTAAAGCCCCGCCCATTTCAAGACAACCCGACCCACTTCCAGGTTAAATCCCCCCCACTTCCGGGTTAGGCCCCGCCCAGTCCGAGTACAGATACAGATACAGATAATTCATATGGTTAACAGATACAGATACAGATAATGCTGTACTCGCTCATCCCTAGTAGAGATCCACTATCCAGTCTGTACCGTAGAAAATGCAGAAAATACAACACAGAGCAAGTAACCAGGTTGATTTGAACACAAGGCACCATTTCACAAACACTCCCCATTGCATGGCATACAAACGCCTCGTAGAGAATTCCTGCACCTCCGAGAGCCTGTCGAGCACACGAGAATGCAGGTCTGCAGGTACGTCAGGTCCGGGAACCAAGGCTGGTTCGGCCAGTTCGGGGCAGTAAGTATCATCAAAGCACTCTCCTTCCATGATCATGTATCACACCAGTGGCAATATATTGATTGGAGGAAACGCATACAGCCTAGCTGCTGGCCAGTGCAATGTCAGCGCGTCCCCCTTCAGTGGGGATTGAGACAGGGAAAAGAACAGCGGGCAATGCGCATTCTCGCTCGTGGTGAACAGATCCACCTCCGCTGTCCCGTAGCGGGTCCAAATCATCTGAACCAACTCGAGGTGCAACTTCCACTTCCTTGAAAGCATGTCTGCCCTGCGGTTCAGGACACTGGGTATGTGCGCTGCTCTGATGGAGAGAAAGTGATGGCGGATATTCGTTCCATGCTTGTACAGAGCTTTGGAACGTACACCTCCTTGCTGATTTATGTAAGAAACATAAAACAGACATGTTGTCGTTGCGAATCGGTACATGCCGCTGTTCCAGCTGTGGCCGAAAATCCTTTAGAGTTAAGAATGCTTCTTCCAGCTCCAAGCGGTTTATGTGCCACTGGCTCTGTGGTTCTGACCATAGCCATGAAGCCGGTATGCCCTCGAACACTGCTCCCCAGACTTGAGTCGAAGCATCCATCGTGACCCAGACACGTGACGTCACCAAGCACAGGGGAACATTTCTAGGCAATGTAAGAGACTGTGCCACGCAGTTGAAACAGGGTGGTCTGCGTCTGAATTGAAGGGTGTACTCATGCTCTATTATGCAGAATAACCAGCATGATATTCTTGTAATAATGTTCCACTGAACTGACACAGCGGCTTTTGCAGCTTGGTCATTGGATGAGCCGGCGAGTGTTGCACGGCTATAACCTGTGTGGGCAGCAGCTCCGTACCGCTCTGAGGTGGGGCGAGTGGCGCTGTATTGACTAAGTGAGGAGGAAATTAATTTTTTGTGCAAATGTATGCATTTTAATGAACATATACTATGACACAAATGTAAAAACTTTTGAGGCCGTAGCGCCTCTTTCTGTGTCTCTTTACACTTTTCCCCGCACATCCGGCTCCTGGCAACAGCTGGCCTGTTGTTCCTGCACTGCGATTAGCCGTGTGCCAAAGAAGACCTCGATCTGCTGCTGCTTTTCAACTTCAGCTGCTTTTCAACCGGTGCGGTTGACGGCTCTGAGCCGGGGGGAGTGGCGCCCAATCCTTGTGCAGCATCTGCACCTGGCTGTCACTACAAACTGACTATGCTATATGACCTAGTTGAAAACCATTTTATAGGGGCGTGAACAACTGATGTAATAGGCCAGCAAAATCTGTGAGGCTGATAGGATGCGCACCGGCACAACAAGTGACTCCTCGCCTTCATGCACTTTTCCACGCAGGGGCAGACATACGTCTATGATCAGTGACCCCTCTTCACGCGATTTTCTGCACAGGGGCATCAGGTGACTCCTTGCATCGCAACGGCCCTATATCGCTTTGAATGAGTGAGAGAGCAGAGTCCTTTACACACGGCAGCCGCTGATGTGGGGCTGGTATTGTGTGAATGAGAGGGTATCCTCTACACACAGCAGCCGCTGATGTGGGGCTGGTGTCATGTGAATGAGAAGGTGTCCTCTACACATGGCAGACCACAGTTGGGGGGCTGGTCTCGTGTGAATAAGAGAGTATTGTTTTCCAAACACGGCAGCTACTGATGAGGGGCTGGTATCGTGTGAATGAGTGAGGAGCCAAGTGATTGTGCTTAGCACATGGCAGAACGCCACGGCATCTGCGGCGACATGAGAACCCTTAGCTCCAATATCTGCCCTCGGCTCCCACTCCGCCATGGAAGGGGGACGTGAGAAGCCGGGCTGATGTCCTGTCCTGCAGGTTCGATGGGTAAGAGGAATACGGACATTTAGTCGGCATGAGCTCACCACCAGAGTCCTTAAGGTCCACCACTGATCGAGGGCAGACGGACTCAACTGTTTTAAGACATGTCATACTCACCTGAGCGCTACAGGGAAGCAGCCATCTAGGTACCACCCTCTGATGAGCGAAACTCAACTGTGAGCTGTATTAGTTTATATGCCATAATCTAGGTTGTTAAGCAAAGTGAAGGAAAATATTCTGAAGTAACTGTCGTGTACACCGCATTTTATACTGTCTCTCAGCTTGTCAGTATTTACATGCGAGTTGCATACTTCGTGACAATTGGCCAGTCATTTGGACTGGCATGAGCCAATAGGACTTCAGGAAAGGTTGGAAGAGAAGGAGTTCCCATAATGGAGAATTTTTCCATGATGTCTCGTGAAAGCTCGAGAGGTAACTAGGTATTAACCTTGAGCATAACCCTAAATCGAACCTTAACCCATGTACTGTACATTCCGAATTCCGGAAATGTTGGGACGTTTTTTTTTTTTTTTTTATAAAACTATAACCAAAATAAATTCAAGTCACATGAGCAAATATTTTATTCAAAATAGAACATAGATAACATAACAAATGTTTAAACTGATATATTTTAGAATGTATGCACAAAATGAGCTCATTTCAAATTTGATGCCTGCTACAGGTCTCAAAATAGTTAGGACGGGGGCATATTTATCATGGCGTAGAATCTCCTCTTCTTTTCAAAACAGTTTGAAGACATCTGGTTATTGAGGTTATGAGTTTCTGGAGTTTTGGTGTTGGAAATTTGGTCCCATTCTTGCCTGATATAGGTTTTGAGCTGCTGAAGAGTTTGTGGTTGTCTTTGACATATTTTTTGTTTAATGATGCGACAAATTTTCTCTATAGGTGAAAGATCTGGACTGGAGGCAGGCCAATTCAGCACCCGGACTCTTCTACTATGAAGCCATGCTGTTGTTATAGCTACAGTATGTTGTTTTGCTGAAATACACAAGGCCTTTCCTTGAAATAGATGTTGTCTGGAGGGGAGCATATGTTGCTTTAAAACTTTTTCATACCTTTCAGCCTTCACAGTGCCTTCCAAAACATGCAAGCTGCCCATACCGAATACACTTATGCACCCCCATACCATCAGAGATTCTGGCTTTTGAACTGAATGCCGATAACACGCTGGAAGATCTCACTCCTCTTTAGCCCGGAGGACACGGCATCCATGATTTCCAACAAGAATGTCAAATTTGGACTCGTCTGACCATAGAACATTTTCCCACTCTAAAACATTCAATTTTAAACGAGCCTTGATCCACAGGACACAACAGGGCTTCTGGACCATGTTCAAATATGGATTCATTTTTGCATAATAGAGCTTTAGTTGGCATCTGCAGATGGCATGGCAGATTTTGTTTACCGACAGTAATTTCTGGAAGTATTCCTGGGCCCATTTACTAATGCCAATGACAGAATCATGCCGATGAGTGATGCAGTCTCGTCTTCGGCCTTGTCCCTTACGCTCAGAGGTTTCTCCAGTTTCTCTGAATCTTTTGATGATTTTATGCACTGTAGATGATGAGATTTGCAAAGCCTTTTCCATTTGACGTTGAGGAACATTGTTTTAAAATGTTTCACAATGTTTTTACGCACTCTTTCACAGATTGGAGAGCCTCTGCCCATCTTTACTTCTGAGAGAATCTGCCTCTCTAAGACATCCCTTTTATAGCTAATCATGTTACAGACCTGATGTCAACTAACTTAATTAGTTGCTAGATGTTCTCCCAGCTGAATCTTTTCAAAATGTCTTGCTTTTTCAACCCTTTGTTGCCCCCATTCTTTTTTGAGACCTGTAGCAGGCGTCAAATTTGAAATGAGCTTATTTAGTGGTTAAAAGTGTAATTGTTACATAATTGTTCCATTGATTTTCACCCTCAATTCTGCAACATAGTGCTCCCATCATTATTTCCATTTTCCACCCTTTGTCTAAGGATCAATTGATTTATCTTTTAAGCTGAAATTGAATATATCAAAACTAGGGATGGAAACGTTTCTAGTTTTGTGATCAACACAAATATTTTTGGAGACTGAATTCACCCTGAATATACCCTATGAACAGATGTTGCTGTTCTACAAACACCCCTTCAACAGAAAAGTTGTTGGGTTTTCAGTATGTGAATTTTTCACCCAATGTGAACATGAATGGGTTCCCTTTGAAAATCCATGCCACTCACATTCTATATGAATAAACCTTAAGTAATGGTCTTCAATTTCCAACCAGGTCTGTGACTTATACTGTGGATGGACTGACCTCCACAGACTGAAGGACACAGCATGCCTCATCACATATGACAATTGTGCTGAGACCTTGAGGATTCCAGCCAATTAAACTGATTGAAATTTAATTTGTCTCTTTTAGTGAGAGGCACGTTTTTCTCTCCTTTCTTATCACCTCTGATGGACTGTGTCTTGCTTTTGTGCTTTTATGGAACACTAGTGACCATGTAATGCAGTATATTCTGTACAAATATATCAAAACAATATAGATATATTGAAAGCACTATAGAATTAAAACTGACGTGACTTGACTTAGATCTTCTAGGTCAGGGGTTCTCAACCTTTTGCAAGCTGGGCCCCCCCAAAGCTGGTTCATTGCAGTTGGGGCCCCAGTACTACGCACCATCCGTGCATAGGCCAACGCATCGGTCCCAGGCCAAACCATTTTCACGGATAAAAATATCAAGGACATTGAAAATGGCTTCTCTTGTGGTGTGCGACTGAAGAGGCCGGCAAAACAGGACATCCTCCTCAATCGCCTTGTCCCGCAGATACCTGACATAGGTGAGGAGCTGTACCTGCCCAGCAATATCAGTGGATTCGTCCAGCTGCAGCGCGTAGTAATGACTCTTTTTTACGAACTCTATAAGTTGCTCTCTGATATCATTGGACATGTCTTCAATTCTCCTAGCGACTGTGTCATTGAACAGTGGTACTGCACCGAGTTTGGCGGCTGCATTCATTATTCAATCAATCATTATTCTGCACATGTCTTGCGCTGCCGGCAAAATGAGAGTCTCTGCGATTGTATGCGGTTTACCCAGTTTACCGATTCTTTTGGCCACTACATACGATGCCTCCAAACACTGTTTAGACACAGTCCTGTGCACTGAAATGGTTGCCTGTTGCTGATGGAGGCCATCAAGCTTTCTTTTAAAATATTCAGCCGGTTTATTTTTAATGCCAGCATGCTTTGTTTCGAGGTGCCTTTCTAATTTGCAGGGCTTCATACTGTCGTTTGCTAGCACCTCGGCACACATGACACACTGAGGTCTCAGATCAGCCGTGACTGTAAACCCAAACTGCAGGTATGCTTCATCGTACCTTCGAAGCTTTTTTGCAGCTGGTGGTGCGTCGGTTGGCTTGTTGGTCCTCACAAGAAATTTCTCCATTTTTGTTATGTTTTCAATAAAGTTTAGGCAATATGTAACTGTGTGTGTGGCTATGTTGAGAGACGTATCAGGGGCTAATCAGTCGGGACTTAGGCACAATCTTTAATTAAACAAACAAAATAATTATTTTGCAGACAATTCAGATTTTATTTTAATACTTAACGATTGTAGTGTGTGTGTGTGTGTGTGTGTGTGTGTGTGTGTGTGTGTGTGTGTGTGTGTGTGTGTGTGTCTTAGTCACGTGGGTAGTTTTAGCTAAGTGTAGCTACTGCCTAGCAGTTAAAAAAAATTACTGGCTAGGGCTGAGATTTGATCTAATCTTTAACAAGAGTGTTTGTGGGTTTAGTCTTTAAAAATACTGTTGGGGTTTTGTAGTAAAGGCCTATGTAAATCGAGATTGATAACTGAATAGCGAGAGCTGGCACAAGCGAACTTGGCAAGAGACTAGACTAGAGTGAATGGAGAGCTATGTCGTGAGTCAATTTAAATGCAGTGATTTATTTTTGTGTGAGAGTGAGTGAACATTTACATTTACACCCCGCTCTGTAAGCCAAGGCGGGAACGGCGGTGGCCATGCGCATGCGCGATTCATTTGCAGCCTGGACGCGGAGGGGTGTGTGTCTCCTCTCTGCTCTGACTGCTGCGCGAGGCTACTGAGAGACTGACCGCCTGTGAGTGCTTTTGGACGGGAGAGGGGCTCACGGCAGCACCCGCTGCTCGTTGAGCACAGTAGGCCTAACTGCAGAGTGATTCGTGCTTTCGAGTCTCCAAACACCGCAAAAGTCTCCAAAAACACCAGTAAAAGTCACTGGATTTGTCACTTTTGACAAAAAAAAAAGTCGCCAGGAGGATGATTTGTTTGTGTTATAATCAGTGCTTGAAGTGAGGGAAAAAGGTGGCGGTACTCTCTTTGCATTGGCAAATCATTACATTTTTACAGTGAAAAATAAAACTTGGAGATATTGCTGTTACAACAATTTATTGTTATTTATTTATTAACAACATAAATGTATTTAAACATGTATGTGTGTGCGTGGCTGCGTGCGTGCGTGTATTTCACAAAAACTAAAGGAAAGCTTTAACTGTAGCCTATATTCTGACTAGTTTATTGGTTTATATATATATATATATATAAAACGAATAAACAAATATTTTATAATAAACGAATAATGAATAATAAACAAAAAACAAATATTTATATATATATATATATATATATGTATAAAACTAAATACGACCTCACGTTTTATACGTTTGCAGCCTCTGAAACTTCCGTCCGTCATAAAAAATAATTCGGATTGTTCGATTTTCTGAATTTTTCGCATCCGTAGCAAATATTTTGAGGGGTGTTTTTGACAATTGAGAGCCACCAAATGACGAATATGAAAAAACGAATATGACAGTTTCAGACTCAGTCAGGGTGCAAGGACCTTAAACTTTTGAGGCTTGCGCAGCTTCTCGAGGAGAAATCAAACAAATGAGCGCCGTTTTCTAAAGTCTATGAGCGCAGCACACACAAATAAACTAAATTGACATACTGCAGTTAAATTTCAAAATGTGGTGTTTTTATATTTATAACATTTGAATACTGTTCAGCAACATGCATCACACGACCTGACGACCAAGAGAGCTGACAATTGACCATCACTTAATTTACCATCACCTCACGATTGAAAATGTGACACTGATTTCATATGACAGTTCAACAAACAAGTTAATAATATTAAGTCACTTACATTTTAGATGAAATAATGACTGTTTTGGTGTATTTTAGCAGTGAAAATACATCCGATGAATCCAAACAAAGATCACAGCATAGCGCATCTCACAGAAACACTCAATGGTGTTTTGAATGATTCAGTGTTTTGAACGAATCGGTTGAGTCAAAGATTCAATGACCCATGCACAAACATCTGTCTCATTTTTGATGAATCGGCCGTTTGAAGGAATCGTTTGAATGAACGACTCAATGACTCGCTTAATAAAACCGCTTATCACCTGCATTTGCGCTCACTATCGACAAACCAATCAAATTTGTTAAAAACTCTTTTTTTTAAATCAGTCCAAACACATTTTAATTTTTATTCAGGAGTTATGTATATACAAAACTATAACTTTTTATGACAGTAGTTTAGTGATAAAAAAAAAATCTGTTTTTTTTTCCTCCCATCCTGTAGCCTACTCGCGCCCTCCCCGGTTGAGAACCATTGTTCTAGGTGTTACCAACTGGCCCACATTAACAAATCAACAAAATAAATACAAAATAAATCCTCCGAACTTTAGGCCCCAGAAAAAATGTCAGGTGTCAGGTCTCATATAATTAGGTGAAACAACTTCAGATATAAAGCCATTGGAAGAAATGGCATCATAAATTTGTCATTCTTATAAAGTTTCATTTAAAAATTGCTTTTAAACAGCTTACCAGAAAAAGTTATTATTCAGGCCCGTGACCACAATGGTCATTAACGGGGATAAATATTTTATATTCTTGATGGTGCTCTGCTGTACTCCATTACAAACTGCTCAGTATGTGGTACATAAACAAACATAAAGTAAAAAAAAACACATAAAAAAAACCTTTTAAGTTGGTCTGCCTTAGAACATTGAAAATTATGGGAAATGTGAAAAAACAAAGATATTTTTTTGTTTCATTAGTCCAAAAAAAGTAGTAAACCCAGTATAAATCTGAAATGTTTTACATTTTTATAAATGCCTTTATATCTTGAGCACAAATGCACATTGGAACAAACTTTCTATCTCATGCGCGCATTTTTATAGAAATTGGCATATAAAATCAACAACACTGGCATAAATCTGACAATCTCCACTCATAAATGAAGGACTGGTAATGGAGCACAAATTCAACATGGAACAAGCATGTTCACTCACACAAACACACTTACAGGGTATTTTTTAGATTATGGCAAATAAAATGCACAGAAAATAAATGCATAACAATGTGAAGGGGTAGACATAACACACACAGAGAGAGAGAGAGAGAGAGAGAGAGAGAGATTTCCGCAAATGTATATAACACAATTTGAAAAAGCAGACAACTCAAAAGACATTAGACAACAACAACAAATTCTAACATTTGACAAATATAATTTTTTTATATATTTTAGAATGTTTAAATATATGGTCACAAAATGTATATCATAAAGTTGCGAAGAGAAGTTGAAACATGAAGAAAAATTGACTTGAAACTGAACTGAAAATGAATGAGTCCCTATGAACCTCTGCTGGATATATGTGGTCATTGAACTTTCTTTCTTCAACTGTAATTCCTAAAAGTTTTTCCTCTAATCAGCAAATGGCAGTATTCTATCCCTAACACATGGGCCACTATCTAGAAACCTTTTATGTTTAATTTAGGTCATCATTTAAGTGATTTTCTAATTTAAAAAAAATGTTTCATAAGACAATTCATGGCGTAGGTGAGTAATTGTGCAGTAAATAGGTAAAAAAAACTAAGCAAATATCCACAAAAACACATCATAAATGCATAGTTGAGAAGTAAATAAAAATAGATATATAGTTTATCATATAAAAAATGTATATTGTCTTAGACAATTTCTCTGTAAAAGTTTGAGGTCCATTTGACCCCGTAGAATCTAAGAGTAAAGTCAACTTGAGGGGCGATCAGGGTTTCAGAGAGCAAACTAAGGTGTAAGTGGCTAAACAGTCAACTTTTGACTAATATTTGAATATGTATCTGTTTACAAAAGAAATATGGTTTAATCCAAAAACAAATATTATTATTTTTCCTCAAATTTTGCTCGTTTGAATTAAAATATATAAATATATAATAGCATATAAAGCACTTAATTAAAATACATTTTATATAGCACAAATGACACTTGAAGTAGTGAATACTGACTTTATTTCTACTTATAATATTATTTATATTTTACATATTATATAGCTACAATGTGGAATAATACATTCATACATAGACACTGTATTACACATAAACACTGCTTCATGTGCCAGTTACAATCACATTTAATTTAACTTAATTATAGCAATATATTTTTAAAAAGTAAACATTTATTCACTTCTGTTGATTATAGCAACATATTGTAATTTGTGCCATATTTGTTTTCTAAACTCTGTAAAATGATTATTTTAAATGATGTTTTTATGTCTGAGGCTGTTTCATGTGCACTGGGTGGTAGTTATGCACTTGGCAAACACTTTTTACGAATACGAAAAATGTATGGTAGCAAAATTAGTGTGGTAGTATAGACAACCATACGTACCAACCATTAGAGGTATGACAAAAGATTGGTATATACTGGTATATACTTTTGATTGACAGTTTCCCCAAATTTGATCTTACCGTCCACACAGGCTGGCCTGGCTCTCGTTGTCCCAGCAATCTGTCCTTTCTTACATGCACAGCGGGCTGTTTGTCTGGCAATTGTCCTGCGTGGCTGACTGCTGTCTCTGTCTAGAGTGACAACCTCACAGGTGCCTGCTGCCAGTTGACCTGCAGGACATAACCAAAGACAGAAGAGGAGTTCAGTGTGGATCACTGGGAAAAGTGGCCATATCAGTGATTGTTTTGTTTTTGTAGCTTATTGTGGGTTTTTTTTCACAGTTGAGGAGACAATGGGGTTATGCTTTGTTTAGGTACTCAATATATGATGATTGTCTTAAAATTCCTAAATATAAATACAAACAAATGAGACAAATAATAAGTAATAACAAGTAATATAATGTGGGCACTGGGTAGCAGTGTTAAAAATATAAGGAAAAAGGAACACATTTTAAAATTAACTTTTTTTTTCTAAATTGTTTGAAATGTTTGAGTTAATATGACTGACTGAGAAATTGTTGAGATGTCTTCATTATCTCAAGAGGAGACAGATGGGATTACCAAGGTTTTTTCCCAATAGAAAACTCATGTCTCAGGAGAGGAGGGGAGACTTTTTAACCCTCTTTTTTAACAACAGTTTCTGTTGTCAGAATTTAATTAGTGTAAAGCAACTATAGCAATTAATTATAATTAGCTTCATCGCTTTAAATAAATAAATAAACAAACACAAACATGTATAATATCTTTAGTCAATATTGTCATTATATGAAAAAAGAGATCTAGAACAGCTTAGCTTCATTACTTTAAACAAACGAACCAACAAACACTGAAAATATATCTTAGTCAAAGCTGCCATCATATGAAAAAGTCCTCTAAAACAGTAAAAATGATACAACATTATGAAGCAAAACACAATCACCCATCTATTGTTATCAAAGTGTTTAACCACTGCATGTGTGGAACTTTGTTTTCTCTCTTTGAAACTTCTAGCTGTATATATCTTAATAAAAAAAAAATCTATATTGATTCTTAAATCTCAAGATTGATCTTTTAGTCTATGCAAGTGGACATGTTCAGTTCCCTTAGTTTTGTTGTGACCACAACATTAATTTGTTAACCAATGTATAAAATTAGCACCAATGTTATTAACATTTTTTTTTTCCTTTTGGCCACGACTTCTAATGTAGAGAGAACAGTATCCTTTTCTCGTCGCCATGAGTTTAATTTGTATACAAAACTGCATGAGAATAGCAAACTGGGAAATATATTTTAGTAATTTGTATAAGAAAAAAAAAAGTTAAATGTGTTGACGTGCAAGTAAAAGCAATTAATACATAATATAACATATATATTTTTCATAATTTATTACATAATTAGCTTTTAAAATGACAAAGGGACATGAGTTTTTCAACATTTTCTGATGTCCAAAAGGTACCAAATACCGAATGACCCAATTAACGTTCTGTATTATTATGTTACTTAAAATAAAGTTTTGTAAATAGGCCTACTGTAAAAGTCTGACAATCATGCCAATACATTTTTGACTTTATAGGCAAATTCCATTCGGAAGTATGCATCCCTTTGCCTCACTCTCTCAACGAAAAACAAAGTGATTTCCTCATTATCTTCACCTGGAATATACTGTATATATATATATATATATTTATTGTGTGTGTGTGTGTATACTGAATGTGTATATATATATATATATATATATATATATATATATATATATATATATATATGTATATGTATATATATATATATACACTGTATATATATATATATATATTCCAGGTGAAGATAATGAGGAAATAACGTTGTCTTTCATTGGGATATTCAGCACATAGCTGTCAACACATAAATCCCAGAATGCAAAAATTGTTACACTATGCATTTAAATGTGGTCCAATTTCATTTTGCGCTTTACCAACTAAACAACAAAATTGACCCCTATTTTCTAATACAAATGCACTGTGCTCATATTTAACTCCTGCATTAAATTAAACATCACATTTTACATAAATTTGTGCCTTGTATTGTGATTTCACATGGCAGCATATTTTTGTCCATACATTTGAGAGACATGTCCTTAAATGTGACACAACAAACGCATACATGCAACGTTTTGATGGTGCTTTCAATTCCTCCATATTTAATCATGTTGTATTAACTATGTTGTGTTAACTGTGATATCATTCGTCATTCTCTGATTATCTACTGAAGTTCCCTCTGCACCTGTATCATTTCCATGCTTCTTTGACTTGCGCCTTGCACTGAGGCAAAGTTGGAAGGTTTATACAACTACCATGAACAGAAGATTTTTGAGGCAAACATATTCTGTTTGTGGAAGTTGTATAAATACATCTCTATGTCTAAATAAACACAATCACAATTCTTGTCAAGAAAAAAAGAGACAGTAACAGCGATTGTGAGCAGGATGGCAAAATGGGGTGGTCAAGCTTAGGTGAATAGTGGCCACGTCCTCCCCTCCCCTCTAAAACATGCTGGTTAAATACAACCCAGCGCTGGGTAAAATATGGACGAGATTGGGTTGTTTAGACCCAGCAGTTGGGTTACTGCCCTGAAGGTTGGGTTAAACATTTAATCCAACTGTTGGTTGAAAACCACCCAGGATGTGTTCTGTCCAATACATTTTAACCTAGCATTTTGTGCTACAGAACTGTCATTTTTGTATAACATTATACCCCACTATATAGAGTCTACAGAGTTTCGTGACTAAGCTTATTGCATATTAGTGATGTGCGGATGGCGGTTATATCCACGGGCACTGTGGATGATCAAGCGTTGGGTGGGTCAGGTAATAAAAGAGTGCATTCTGATTATTTGCAGGTGGGTCGTGGGTGGATAAGATAAATCATTAATGATGCAAATATTAACTACATTTTCTAAATAGGCTACATAAATTGAATAAAGTATAAATTAACTTATTATGTTATTCGACAAAACATTAGGCTATTTATTCAAGAGCAGTGAGGATTTTCTCTGTCTTTTGTTGTTTGATTAACGTTAATGACAGATGGCGCAGCTTTATTAGGCTGCTGTCACAAGACCTATTTCACGAATCCAATACTGATACATATATGCACTTTTTTTTCGTAATTGTTTACATTAACTTAAGACAAAACTAACAGTGCTTAAGAGGATACTCGCCAGGATGACCATTTTGACGTCATTTTGTGTGTATTTGGCCACTTAAGCGCAACAAGCTTTGCTTGTTTGATTTGATTCTCGCAGAGTGCACCTTGGATGTGACTGTGAGCGCACAGAAAAGGAGAGCACGAGTACCGAATGGCTTAAAAAGACATGAAAATAATATATTTTTGTGACGATGCAACAATGCCCAATTAGGAAATTGACAATTCTGTTAACTCCACTGAAACGTGAGCTAAAGTCTTGTAATGCAGCGTGCAGCAGTTCTAGATGTGCCGATGTGAAAAGACGGTCAAAGAGAGAGGACACAGTACTGAAGCACTCACGCTTTTTTTAAATGACTGATTTGATATGATGGTTTGTGTGAATTTATTTACTCATCTAACCTATATACGCTATATTGAATAAATGTTTTGCAGTAATTTCCCTCATTTTAAAGTTGAAAGCTACAGGAATGAGTAATGCGATATGCGCAATACCGCACTGAAATTCAGGACATAATTAAACATAATTCTATTAGTCAGAGGATTGTGAAATAGATGTCCACGACTTTTCCAAAACTTTATGGGATAAACTTAATTTATCTTTCAGATTGATTTAAAAATCTAAATGGGTTTAATTTTTCAGTACACATGGTACAGTAATTAAAATAAATAGAGCCAATTAGAAGTCTGAAATGTGAACTTTGAACAAACGTCAATGTTATTTATTTATTTCCTCTGTTAATTGCACACCTTCTGTGAGCTGTGTGAAATGCAAATTTGTGGTTGTGTAAGTTTCCTTCCTTCCGTTGTTTTTCATTTGCCTCAAACCATTAAAAAGCATGGAACTCTAGAGTAAATGTGACCCATGTTAGAAAGACTAGGCGACTGTTCTTCATCTCCTTCTAGATTTTCATCAACTTCTTTTTCATTTATATTCCACCCCTCCTCCATGCTTCTGGATGATGTTGGATATTGATATGTCATATGTGCGTAGCAGCGGGAAATTCTCTTTCTCTTTAACACTCATTTATGCAGAGATTGCATTTGTCTGCTTGATCTGAAAATCCCCAAAAGGAACTGCAAAAAAACCCCTGCCTTACATTGCTATACGCAATGAGATGAAGCACTTTGAAATCTCCTTTTTGTCAGCAATTCCTTTATCAGCATTCATGCATTGAATAACATTCTTCTGCTTTGTGTTCCAGTGTAGGCTACATTTTGTTATCCTGTGCTGCACTGGTATTAAACTATTATATTAGCGTAATATTATAATAGAGCTGTTGTTCCATACATCTTTAAAAACTTCAAAATGTCATTGATCTTTTGCGTAAAGAGCTTGATGTACTATTAAAATATTCTACAGCTTGTATTAGCTGCAACCTATTGAAATATGTTTGCAGTGTTTATTAGACATCCTTTCTTGAGTTATCTTATGCAAGGATCAAGCAAACCCTGCAGAACGATGCCATTATTAATGTAAGAGACCTTTTACTGGAGCGAATATCAGCTTTATAAGGTATCCTTATTAATGTTACTGCAACAAATCGCAAAAAAAAACATTTACATATCTTAAAATATTTAGATATTCTTTCTTAAGACATAATGAATGTATATACATACTGTATATACACATATTATATTTATATATTCAGGGGAAACTATAAATACATATTAAAATAGTACTTTGTATATATTTCATTTAACTGCAACTTTTAAGGCTGTGTCCTTGAACACAGGGGCCATTAATATTACACAAACTCATATACATACGCAACCATATTCCTTTCTCAGTTTTCCTTAATTTGTTTGATATTTCTCCATGCAGTGCATTTGTCACATTGTTCAAATTGCTGAAAATCACTTATGCGGATGCTTGTGTAATTTGTGTAAAAAAGAAACTAAAAAGTTATTCATCCAAAGGGAGCAGAGAGAAATGGAAGAAAGCCAAAGATGTGACACGTTAAAATTTAACGTAAGTATGTATTTACATTTTACTTGCTAGATCTAGGCAGGGGTGGGATGAGCTCACACAAATGGCTGTTTTGCCCACTTTTTTGTTAAATGTTTCTTTTGTGTTAAAGTTTAGGTTTCTTTATTCACACCTTTTTATTGTTTATACCTGTAACTGCCAACTCTGACGGTGCACTGCCGGGAGGAACGAGGAACACGAGATGAGGATTAAACTCAAATCAAACGGTCTTTAATCCAGACAAGGAAGGGCAATACAAGGCAGGGCAAGAACACAGGGAGTAACGAGTAGATTAGACGAAACCAACCTGAAAAGACAGGAACTTAAATACACAGGATAATTAATCACACACAGCTGAACGGAATCATAATCAAACTAAACAAGGACAGGAAAATGACCAAATAACGAAACAGGAACTAAGACAGGGGCAAAACAAAATCAACGCAGACCATAAACATGACTAATACTATCAACAGGTAAATTATTTATTTCTTAAAATGTCTATACATTCCATTGGACTGATTTCACATGTGCTATCACACAGAGGTGTTCCCACATGTCAACATAGCACTCCAGGCCCTTGATAGGGAAAACTATGTTATAAAAAATGTTCTAAATAGCACCAAAAGGGTGCACTGTTGTTAAAAGCTAAAGAATATTAATTTGGTACAGTTTAGAAACCAATTTTTAGAACCATCCTGAATGTATTGCTCATAGCAGTGAAGCACCCCCCATTTGCTTCTCTACCACATAACATATAATTGTTATAGGACTTGTTATGAGAAAGCACACTTAAACAGGATTCACTTTGAAATGTTGTACCAAAGCACACACTGATTATGATTAATATAATTATCCATGTAACATGGCTTTGTCCATGACTTCCATTGAATATGATTTTCTTTCAATAGTCATTGATTCAGAGGTCAGCTCTATGAATTCCTCAACTCATCTGCCAAGTTAACAGAGTAGAATAACCAGAAAAGCATCCAGTGCTGTTCTTACCACACACCTCCTTTCAGCTTATAATTTCTGTTGTTGTAATATTGTGGTAAACAAATGTTTTCCAAATTAATTCAAATGTCTTGCAAGTTAATCTTGTTGATGACACCTTTATAACTGTGACATTAAACAGATATAGTTAGCCACATGCAAGGCAAACCCTCACTGCTATTGAGGATATGGACTATGCAGTTTTACAATTTGTTTTTCTCATAATTCCCCATTGTGTCTCTTGAAATCAAAACATTAGTATAGAGTCGTTGACATCACCTCCAACAACAATTAACCAGTTGACTATGACATCATCTCTAATAACACAACATTTCTGGATTTTTGCGGGATTGGATTTTTTCTATGTTAGTTGTGTTACATTTTTTACTTCAGAATGTATAGTGTTGCAAAAAATGTCTTAATAGTGGTGCTTGAGTTCCAACTTTCTCTGTGTTTTAGTGACTGCGATCGTTCTGAATCCCCATGTGAACTAAAATCAATGTAAAGACACTCAATTAAACAAGCTGTGATTTCAAATAGCCTTCACAAAAACTGTGTGTGACTTTTGGTCTTGTGTTACTTCTAGTCGGCAGGGTAGTTTTAAATTATGTCCTTAACAAGCGTAATCAGGGGTGAACCCCAGCACAGCGTCCTAGCACAGCATATCACCTAATTTCTGCAACATCCGACTCCTACCAACTCACTTGCCAGTTTCAGTTTCACTGTTGGGGATTTTGCTGTAGGAAACACTGCATCTGCTGCAGAAAGCATGCAGTATTTTAATAACAAATGCCACTAAAACTTCTGTTTTCTAAAGACAGAGAAAAAATGTATGTGAAATGAGTACTGACTGTATTAAAGGTAATAATTGATTATTGTCTGTGCTAAAGACATTTGAAACCTGAGTAGTAAGATGTGATTACAATTACTTGCATTGCCTACATTTTTTTTAAATATATATACAGTATATATATATACACACATATATTCAGAGTATATTCAAGAGTTCAGATGCAAAAGCCAGTAAAGTACATCTGACGTTTTTCTTTAAAATTAGCAATTCTTTCTGGCTACTATGTATAGATTCCAATGTAAATACTGGTACTTCTGAATGGGTTGAAGCTGACATTTAGCGCATTTGAAGTGAAAGTACTTGATATACTAATGTGTGGAGAGCATTCACTCAGTATTGTTATCTCATTTTAGACCAAGATGGCTTTTAGAGGCTTTTGCATTGGAACTCTTCAATATATATGATTTTTATGTATTATATGTCAATGCTTTGGCAATACTGTGCAAGTCAGAGAGAGAGAGATAGAGAAAGAGGGATAGAGAGAGAAAGAGAGAAATTCGTTCTGCAAGGTCATTACTCTAATGATAATAGACAAGTTTCTATTTTTGTACACTGTGAACAAGTGTACCATTTACATTTCATTTTAGCTTTTTAGAATGCCAATCTAATTATATTCCCATAATGAAAATTGCCCTGTCTTTCTCAGAAAATCTGAACCCATTTTTTCATATATTATCATCCGTAATATTTAATTTACTTGGATAATTCATGCTCATGAATCACAAATCATCTCATTTTAGTTATTAATATATCTAATTACAAAAATTATTTATAAATGATTTATATATTAAATTCAAGTCAAATCAGTGATTAAGAACTTTGAATAACATCTTACATTTTATTTCATTTGAATGTGCACATTCATAATTATCAATGAAGAATGTTGACGTAAATTAAATAAATAATAATGTGCCATAATTTGGTGAATTATACATAAAATATAAAAAATTTGATGGTGATTTTTGTGGTGCGTTTACATTTAAAGAACAATCACTCAACCCTTCCTAATGTGGAACCTGGTCTTTACCCTCAGGGCCTTTTGGGGGGTTTGCATGAGTTTGTGTGAGGCCTATAATCTGTGAGCAGATTCAGGGTCCATGAGGCCATTCATTGTGCTTCATCAGTATTCAGTGAAGAGGACATTTCGCCTTCAGAGCATGAATGCCGCCTTGAGATGGTCTGTCTTTAATCTCAGCTGGTGGGGTCTGATGCAGGATAAAGATACAACACATCCTCTCACCCGCTACTTCCTCCAGGTTGTCTCTAGATTTCCCTCTTTCTCATCGCACCAACTCTTGCTGCGTTTAAATCCCTCATGATCTTAATGTGACTGGTATGTTTGGACTAAGGAGTGTGTGAGAATTTGTTGGGTTTGGGGTGAGAAACATTCTGCTAAAAGGCTGTATAATAGATTTTGTGAAACCTGGCATAATAAAATACAATGAATGGATCTACAAAGGTTCTTAAAGTTTTTAGGGGATCAGATTTAAGCCCCCTCAGCAGGCCTGGAATGCGGTTTTAACCAAAGGGGAAACACCTAAAGGAACATGATTTCAACTGACAGGCAACACCCCTCACAACCCTGGATTTTAATTTAAGCCAAGGGTCATAGAACCCGCTATAAATGCCTCACACAGTTTGTGTGCTCCCAATTCATTACATAATGTAACTGACCCCTACATTCTTAATTAAAGGTCATTATCATATTACCCTATGTGACCTTAACCGGATCAGCAGTAGGGGCAGCGATATCTCGAATGCGTTGTCCAACAGTACAGATCTCACCTTGGAAATATCTGAATCGGCATGTAGCTCATGAACAGCTTACAGAATCGAAAGCTCATATGACAGAACATGATGGTATTTAAATATTTGTTTGTGACTTACAGTCACTTGCAAATTGAGAATTTTTGCTATTTGCAACCAAAGTGATAAAAGTCCAAGTGAAAGAAAATAGAGAAAAATGTGCTTCTTGTAGTCTGAAGGACACTTCACTTTCAGAAATATATTGATAACCACTGAATGCAATTTTTTTAATGTTAATTTAACCCTCATGCTAATAACTGACTTGCATCTTAATAATTGCAGGCTCAGTCCCAAAGTCTTGCCCAAAGGCAATATGTAGGAAAAACTGTATTTAAAGAAGAAGAAAGAAAGAAAGAAAGGTGTAACGAGCTGACAAGATGAGAGGCGTGCGGATCCATGTGCAAGCTTTTATTAATAGGCATGGTCAAAAACACAGGCAGGGTCGAACAACTGGCGAACAACTGGCAAACAGGTATATTGAAGGCAAGGCAGATGAGTACAAGTAAACGGGCGTGGTCTTCGATCGGCGAACAATATCCAGACTGCTTGACAAGAGGGGTAAATCCAGGTACACAAGCAATGGTCCAGGCAGAGGCAAACAGAGTCCAAATGGAAGGCAAAGGGTTAATCCAACATACAAGACAGAAGATCAGGAACCAGACAACAAGGCAACACAAAAGACTAGACTAAAACTAAAATAAGAAACGGAAACTAGGAATGGCTCCGTAAAGCAGATAACACTCAGAGAGTGAAAAATGCAGAACAATACAGAAGACTGAACACAAAAACCAACACGGAAAGGCTTGGTAAGTAGCTAACATTAGGAGAATGCTAAACACTAAACAATACTCGGCAGAGAGGAAGAGGAAGTCCATGGTTTGAGTAGGTTGTCTGATCAGTGCAATCAGATGTGTGTCCATAGCAATCAGCAGTGTGTTCAGTGCAATCAGCTGTGTGTTCAGAGCAATCAGCTGTGTGTTCAGTGCATGTATCGTCAGTGCAATGGGTGATGGGAATTGTAGTCTTAGGTGGAGTGCAACAGTGAGTGTAGTTCAAGAGTCCATGTGGTGAGCTAGTGACCTCTGGTGGTTAGTTAATGGAAGCCCATGAACCAGATTTGAGAAAGAAAGAAAGAAAGAAAACCACATAAGGGCTACATTAATCTGGCTTATATGTTCCATGTGGCTCAGTGGTAGAACATTGCGTTAGCAGTGCCAAAGGTTGTGGGATAAATTCCCAGGGAACACATACTGATAAAATAAAAATGTATAGCTTGATTGCACTGTAAGTCGCTTCGGATAAAAGTGTGTGGTAAATGCATAAATGTATTTGGAAGAAAGCTCTCAGTGCAATTAAAAAAAATTGGTTTCATTTGTAAGCACTGTATTTGGCTAAAATATAACCTAGCAAAAAACAAACAGATCTAAGAACAGATAAATCCTGAAGGAGAATGTGCTGGAATTCACAAGAGCACTGGGACTTGAAAGTAAGTTGAATGATGATTTATCTAAAACAGTGACCTTAAATATACCACAAAACCATCAATACTGTGGCTTAAAACCAACAAAGTAAATTTCCTAGAGTGGTCAATTTACAGCCCAGACCTTAATCCAATTAAGCATCTGCAGATTGACTTAAAATGGCCATCCATGAATGGTTCCCATCCAACCTGATGCAGCTTGAGTAATTTTGCCAGACAAAAATAGGCCAAAGGTTTCAGATTTACATTAACATTTATGCATTTGTCAGACAAAGATAAAGCAGATGCTAACAAAGCTGGTCCTACCACACATTAACTTTCCATAAGAGGATACTTGTGATTAAAATAATTTAAAATTAAATACAAAAATAAATAGTGAAATCACTTTATTTGCTGGAGATATGTCCTGAATTATGAATGTTCAAATGTGGCAAAGAGATCAATTGCATTAGTATTGTTGTTTGTGCATGTATTATAACGAGGATTAACATCTGTTGAGGATGAGATTTCAGAACTACAGTACATGACAATATTTAGAGTGAATAAAAACTTTTTGTTATGTTCCTTTAGCTATCATATGACATAAAATATAACACACAAGTCTTTAATTTGGACATTTTTATTTTCAGTTTCTCAAAGCAGCCCTCATCAATGATGCTGTAGCACTTGAGTGGACAGGCCCACCTTACCATGGACTCTCACACATCAAAGGAACACAATAAGATTACTTTGTTTGACATTTGCGAGTCGTAAAAATAAACCAACTCCAATAATGACGCCGCTTTGTCTGGAGGACCCCTTTGCTAATCTCTGGAAAAGACACAATAGTGGGCCTCTAGTGGGCGTACCGAATCAGTCCGTTTAAAATGGACACAAAAGCTTTTAGCTTTTTAGCTCTCTGATTTGCTGGAAGCTTCGGCTTCGTCTTCACTGGTCACGCTGGAAGCGCTCGATCACCGCCTTACCATCAGGCTGACCATTAAAAGAGCTCAAAGACTTCTTCAAAATAATTGAATTGTTTAAGAATTTAAACAAACTTTCCAACAGCATCATCGCGTCACAAAGGAACCTGGCAACCGCCAATCACAAGAGGATTACCCAGTGACACCACGCAACGACGACAACAGCCGGAGGTTTCCAGGAAACACACTGAAATACCAGCTGTCAAACTCAACTTAAAGCAAGTAATCAAACAATTCTCCATAATCTTACTGAACTGATTAATTGATCTGTATGCAGTAAAGATAGCAAAGTCTATGCTGTGATCTTCCTCTAGTTAAAGTTACGAGATAGCAAAATAGTGCTGGCCTTAAAACGCTCTCTTCAAACCGCAAAACTCCTTATGTGTGTGCGTATGTTTATGTGTGTATATGTGTTTTATTATGTTTAGTCCATCATGTGTTGTACAATAACAGTTATCAAATAAACCTTTTGATAAAGTACTAATTTTGTTTGTTTTATCGTTGGCCACGAAGCAAGATAAACAAAATTGTTAAAGATATACTGATGTTAATGGTCGCTGGACGAGTCGTTAATAAAGTATCAATTATAAGTTAAAGATTAGGCTACTATCACTTCAATAATAGCAATATTGAATCTTTAATAAATGATTCCCCGAAGCTGAAATAATAGCTTCATAAATGTATTACAATGCTGACTGAAATAACAATGAGCTGCTCACCGAGCTGAAGACACAAGTCCTCTCATACGCCCTGATACTTCCTTACCACTTCAGCAATATCTGAAAACGTCTCGGTTACGTATGTAACCCTCGTTCCCTGAAGGAGGGAATGGAGATGTCACGTCGGAGGACCGACGAATTGGGATCTCGCTTAGAAAGACCAATCTACTTCGAGTGTAAACTAAACGAGCCAATGCACATTGACATGCAATTATTGCATCCAGCTGCCACTGATCACAGCGTGAGTATAAGTAGGCAGCAGGTGCAGTGCATATTCAGGTTTTCGCTGAGGAGCCGAGCCATGATCCGGCTGCTCAGAGGCGGTACATGAGCCGTTGCGACGGGACGTGACGTCTCCGTTCCCTCCTTCAGGGAACGAGGGTTACATACGTAACCGAGACGTTCCCTATCAGTCGGTCACTCTCAACGTCACGTCGGAGGACCGACGAATTGGGATCCCTACCTAAAGGCCACGGATACTGCCCCTTCCAGTGTCCCATGGAGGCCTCCTGTGCCGCTATTTTTTGGCGCAGGTTAGGGCCCCCATAGAAAGATCAGTTACTGTTGCTATGGCACTACCCACTCAGTAGGACTGGATAACACTGGGAAAACGTACCCGTTCAGCTTAGAACTCCGCTACATCCGGCTGCCAAGGGGATGGAGGAGCTCGACAGGGTCTACAGTACGGACTCTCTGGAGCAGTTTTTAGCAAGCCGACCTGAAACCGGAGCCCCTCAGTGCTTCTACCAGTTTAAGGTGAGAACACAGTAGGAAACCGGTTCCACACGAAGGCTATAGAATCTAGCGAACGTGTTAGGGGTCGCCAGCCCGCAGCCCTACAAATATCTGTCAGCGAGGCGCCACGAGCCAGCGCCCAGGAGGACGCCACACTTCTTGTAGAGTGAGCTCTCAACCTGAACGGGCAAGGCACACCCTGTGCCTGATAAGCCAGGGTGATGGCATCCACTATCCAGTGGGCCATCCTCTGCTTGGAGACGGCATCCCCTTTCTGCCGGCCTCCGTGACAGACAAAGAGCTGGTCTGAGGTCCTGAAGCTTTGTGTCCTGTCAACGTAGTATCTCAATGCTCGGACGGGACAAAGCAAAGCAAGGGCTGGGTCTGCCTCCTCCGGGGGCAGCACTTGCAGGCTCGCCACCTGGTCTCTGAAAGGAGTAGTGGGAACCTTAGGCACATAGCCGGGCCGGGGCCTCGGGATTATCTGGGAATCCGCCGGTCCAAACTGTAGGCACGAATCGTCGACCGAAAATGCGTTTAGGTCCCCAACCCTCTTAATGGAGGCCAGTGCAAGCAGGAGCAGAGTTTTCATTGAGAGGAACTTTGGCTCGACTGTCTGCAAAGGCTCCAACAGACCCTACTGTAGTGCTGTGAGCACTAGAGACAGGTCCCAAGAGGGTATAGAGGGGGGCGTGAAGGATTTAAGCTGCCCCCCTAAGGAACCTGATGACCCAGTCATGCTTCCCCACCGACTTCCCTTCCACAGGGTCGTGGTTGGCAGCAATCGCAGCTACGTAGACTTTGAGGGTGGAGGGAGACAGCCTTCGCTCCAACCCTTGCTGCAAGAAGGACAGCACGACTCTGATCGGGCACTTCCGGGGGTCTTCTCTGTGAAAAGAGCACCATTCGACGAACAGGTTCCACTTCAAGGCGTAAGCATGTCTCGCAGACGGTGCTCTCCCCGAAGTGATGGTGTCGACTACCTCTTGGGGTAGGTCACCTAGAACCTCCGCGTCCCATCCAGGGACCAGACATGAAGTTTCCAGAGGTCTGGAGGCGGGTGCCACAAGATGCCCTATCTCTGAGTCAGTCGATCCTTCCTCAGAGGAATCTGCCAAGGAGGGGCTCTGTGTGAGAAGGCTCGCTGGGGGAAATGCATACTTGAGAAGGCCCCACGGCCAGGTGTATGCCAGTGCATCCGTGCTGTGTGTTCCCTCGGTCAGGGAGTAAGACAACTGGCAGTGAGACGTCTCTAGGGACGTGAACGGGTCTACCTGTGCGAGGTAGACCTCTGCATCGGAGAGAGTTTGCTCTTTTCCCAGTTGACCCGAAGGCCCAACTGGCTGAGGGGCAAGAGCACCAAATCCCTGTGTTCGCATAACTGATCCTGAGACTGAGCCAGTATGAGCCAGTCGTCGAGGTAGTTGAGAAAGCGCACTCCCTCTTCTCTCAAGGGAACAAGGGCTGCCTCCGCTACTTTCGTGAAGACACGGGGCAATAGGGACAGCCCGAAGGGCAGGACCTTGT
>QVTF01019257.1:0-65000 GCA_003573665.1 Oxygymnocypris stewartii | reverse complement strand
CGGCCCTGGAGCTGCTTTCAGCAGCTGGAATAACTGACACCCACGGTTGGTTCCTTCAGAGGGGGGCTGTTAGAATCAGCTTGTGCCATTGTTCCCTGATTCGAGTACCTGCGGTAGCAGAGCGACTTGAGGGGAAGGCATAGAGCGGAAGGCTGGTCCATTCTTGGGCCAAGGCATCCGTGCTCCTTGTAAAAAATATTGGGCAATGAGAGTTGTCTTTGGAGGCGAAGAGGTCTACTCGAGTCTTGCCAAAGATTTCCCAAATTCTCTGACCCGCGAGCGTGTGGAGCGTCCCTTCCTCTGAAGAGACATTGTTCCTCGACAAAATGTCTGCTCCTTGGTTCATTTTACCCAGCACATGCATCGCCTTCAGTGAGCGCAGATTGTTCTGAGCCCACACAAGAAGGTTGTTCGCCAGCAGAGTCGCTTCGAGTCTGAGCGTATTAGCACGTGGTGTCCCCGAATGTCCGGCAGGAAGAATTGACAGGCCTGACACACTGCTAGAATTTCTAGGCAGTTGATGTGCAGGCCCGACTCCTCTTCGGACCATAGGCCGAAGGTCGGTTTGCCCTCGCACAGTGCCTCCCAACCCTTGTTGGAAGCATCTGTCGTGACAACCTTCCTTCTGTGTGCCGTGTCTAGGATCACGCCTTGCTTTAGCAACAGGCCAACGGGCCAGGGCTGATACACAGCCCGAGTCACCGTTACGCGGTGGCGTCCGTGACGCCAGGTCGTGGATAGAACCCTCTGCATCAGCCAGAACCGGATGGGTCGCATGTGAAGCAGACCCAACTGAAGTACCGGCGTATCCGCTGCCATAAGGCCCAGCATTCTCTGGAAAACTTTGAGCAGACGGGCGGTACCTTCCTTGAAGGAGGCCGCGTGGCGCTGAATTGTCATGGCTCGCTCCGCTGAGACAGTTGCTGTTGTCTGCACTGAGTCGATAACTGTACCCAGGAACAAAACCCGTTGGCTGGGTGACAGTATGCTCCTGGCAAAGTTGACCCTGAGCCCTAGGCAATTTAAGTGGCTGAGGAGGAGGGTCTTGTGCGAATTTCAAACCGCCTGTGACTGGGCCAGAATGAGCCAGTCGTCGAGGTAGTTGAGTATGTGGATTCCCATCTGCCGCAGAGGGGAATCCGAATGTGAATCTCAGGAATCGTCTGTGATGGGGGGCTACCTGGATGTGAAAGTACGCATCTTTCAGATCCAGTGACATGAACCAGTCCCCTGGGCATATTTGCGGGAGGATCTGTTTCAAAGTGATCATCCTGATCGACCTTTTCATCAGGGCGTAATCCAGGAGTCTGAGATCTAGAATAGGTCACAGGCCGCCGTCTTTTTGGGGACGAGGAAGTAGCGGCTGTAAAAGCCTGACTTGCTCTGGGCTGGAGAAACGATTTCTATTGCTCCTTTTTCCAGCAGATTCATCACCTCTGCACGGAAGACCTGAGCATTCTCGCTTCACACTGTGGTGGCAAGCACACCGTGAAAGTGCGGTGGTCTTCGAGCGAATTGGAGTGTATAACCCCGTCTTACCGTAGTCATTACCTACGTTGACACACCGGAGTTGACCTGCCATGGCTCGGTCCGCGTGGCAAGGGGTTGTAACGGCTGTGCAGACTGGCTGCTTTTTGAAAATGTATGTGTTTTATTTTGTCCGCTATCACAGCGGTCGGAAACCTGGTAGGAAACCCTACTAACACACTTCCTCTGCGCCCAGCCCAAAAGCTGGTCCTAATTCGGCTACTGAGGTGCTTTAATGGCAGATCTCGGCATCAGCGAAGAGTCAGCGAAGAAGGGTCTTAGTCGCTGAAGAGAAGGAACTGAGATACGGTGGCATGCGGCGAGTTATATAGCCAGACGCCCCTCCCATTTTGGTGGGCTATGGCGGGCTGCATAGCCATAGGCTCGCTTGCCACAGCCGTTGATTGGTTTGTTTCTTTCACCTTACACGAACCAATCACGTGCAGTTATAACTGCGTGATTGAAAAAAGGCTTCAGTGATTGAAAAAGGCTTCAATTTTTCACAACACCATGTCCCTTAAAGGGCTCCGTAGTAATCTGCATCCTGAACCTCTGCGACACAAAACAGACACAAAGTGTCTTAAAACAGAATATGTCAGAAGGGTCATCAGTAGAGTATGAAAGAGGCAGTTTCCAGCAGAGAGACTGTAAGTCAACTGGCTCTTATAAACTGGATATTTAGAGTCAATCAAACCCCTGCTTGTGTGAAAAAACTGATCTCATTACCTCCAGCCTTCAGGGACTCATCAGTGCATGAATCTAAAAGTAAAAAGAGCTACAATGACACAGTCTAAACTACATGGATATACAAGTGCGTGGATTTACATTATCGGACAACAGTTATGTTGGCTCCATATGTGTCTGTGTTTGTATGTGTGCGGCAGAGCTATTTGGATCAGCATGTGAGCGATGACTCACTCCACCCTGCTGTCTAAACGTCACGGCACCACTGCCAACAATCTCTGTTAGCAGGATGTTGCATTCAACACTAAAGCTGCTCACAATGCAGAAATTACCAATGCAAACACATGCAAAAGAGTGGCAAGACTGGTCAGCTTTTTAGCATGTGCAGAAAGTTAGGTTACACGCTTCCAGAAAGCCATCGCAGAAGTATATTGATTTTTAGCTCTTCAAAATGTTTTATTGCCAAAACACAGTTATGTAGGAAGGAACTCAAGGTCTGTGAAAACAATTTTCACAGTACCCCACAAAGTAACAATAGAAAGCTTGTTAGGTATCATACTGTAGGTGCACTTGCAACACAGCAGCAGAAAACTAGACTTGAAACTATAGGTGTCTTTACACTGCAAAGTTAAGGCTGATCTGTGCCTAATCAGCCCCTAGTATCAAAGCATACAGTTGCAATGGCTTTGTAAATGCATTTATGCCACCTCGGAGCAACATTTAACAGTCTGTGGAAAGACACCTAAATGCCACTTCAGACCCGCTTCTGTGCCACCTTTGTAGAGTAAACCTGACATATATTTAAATGGGGGAAAAAATAATATAGTCAACCACATATTCAAATTTTGGAATATTGCATACAAATTCTGGATGGAAACACCAGAATGTGTAGATACATTTTAAAGAAGGTGAATTAAAACTAAGCTTTATACATTTTATTTTATTCGGTATGAAAATGTGCAATAACAACAATGGAAACCTAGGAGTTTTAAGTGTAGTGTAGTAGAGTAGTAGAGAGTAGTAGTAACGTATTAGTGTACTAGATTGCTGTAATGGTTGCCTATATGGTTGCTAAGATGATCTGTGTTATCTGTTATTATTGTGTTTCTAGTGTATTCTGACTGGTTTCTAGGTAGTTTCTTTCTGACCCAAGTCAAAAGAGGCCACCCTAGAACATATTATATTCTGGTGCCTAGATATGAGTAGTTCCTCCTTCAGTGAAAGTAATTTTTTCAATCAATTAGAAATGGAAAAGCAAACACCACCAGTGCATGGATGCATGGAACCTTGGGAACATTTGGATATAAACTGACACTAGCATGCTAACCAGTAATCTCAATAAATTTTCTATATAACAAAGCTTTAAACTCTAAATAAATCCAAATAAGGAGATTGTTTTTTATGTCACATTACAATGTGAAAGAAAACAAGAAACAGTCAACATTAGCCGTTTCCATCCACCTATTGTTATGTGCATTTTGGAATATGCATAAAAATATATAAATAAAATAAACACTGGATGGAAATGCCAAGATGTGCATAAATTATATAAATGTGCATAAAACTTTTTATCCGCTAAGATAAAAATTTGTATTAACTACGATAGAAACACTTTTGCCAAATAAATTCCACCATGCGCATCAAAAAAGATATGACTTTGCATGATGGGACAGGATAGCTCACATCACTGAAATGTCTGAGCAAAGTCTGTCTTTAAGAATTTCTGTATAATTGTCTAATAAGGACAGTTTTTTGCATAATCCTGCAAACGCACACACTAGATGATTCACCAGGCCACGAGGCCATACACCTGCTGACTGTAGTAACAAATTAGCAGTGGTAATTCCACAGACACGCGATCTCACAGAAACTTGTATGATCAAATGTGACTTCAGAAGAAAAACTAATATGGTAATTGGCCGTTCACAGGGAGTTTGACTGACAGGCTATCGGACCACTAATTATGCCGAATAAAAAAAAAAAGACAATTTGGGACTTTGCTTCATACCTAAAGTAATCTTCTCTGTCTTGTTTGTCAGTGCCTTGTCAGTTTACTCTTTGCCATAAAACCCACAACAGTGCAGATACGAGTTTTGCATAGATCAGCGCCACTTTTCTTGAAAATCTACGTATCTAGTTTTGCTGCTCTTGGTTGAGCCAGTAGGCCTATCTGTGTGGAGTTTGCATGGCTTCCCCATGTTGGTGTGGGTTTTCTCTGGGTGTTCTGGTTTCTCCCACAGTGTAAAGACATTGAAGGATAGGTGAATTGAAAAGACAAAATTGCTGGTGTGAATGTGGGTGTGGACCAGCCCTCCATCCAGGGTATTTCCCTGCCTATTGCCCGATTCTGGGATAGGCTCCAGCATCCCAGACTCTACTTGGAATAAGCAGTTTGGAGATCGGATGTATAGATTTGTAGATTTTTCTATCTACAATTTGGAACAGCCAGCGATGCCTAAAACTACTGCTTGGGTGGGCAGCTCACTAGGTTTTAGAACAGAGCCATGGTTGAAGGATGAGCATTGGGCACACTACTGTAAAGTATGACGCCCAAGAGATGTGCTAGAGATGTGCTACAGAGAAAACCCACAGCCCTGTCACACGACATTTCAGTTTACATTTCCAAAACACATGCTCATGTTGCAGATGGAAGCAGAGGAAGTTGGCTCTTCTGTGAGACACTTATGCAACGCCATGACTAATCTGAGGCTCCATCATTGGGGAAAGCCTCAAAATAAACAGAACAATAAATAAACAGAACAAATTACAGAGATAGGACAACAAACCTCTCAGAAAACATCTCTAACACGATTACGGCAAATAAGTATTCCATAAACCATCTGTGAAATGAAAAGGTACCAGACTGAAGCTACAGTGTCTGGTGTTAACAGGATGGTAAAGTGCATTAATGCACCATTTTTCTGCAAGGGCTGAGGCCTTCCTGTATTTCTTAGGAACATCAGCGCAGTTAAACTAGGCGAATAAGATAAAGGCGAGACAGAACATTAAACAAGCTCTTTCTGCTTTGCTGCATTATGGAAGATAAAGTGGTAGTTGACAAAAAGGTCAGACTCTAAAACAGAAAGAGAAGACTGATTTAAAGGAACTGCATCTAACTTCTGGGGCTGTTACACAGAACACATTTTTGCATTCCACTGCACTACTATTCCATTGTTTTTGTATGTAAATGTGGTAAATTGATGCTTTCGATCTGTGTTCATGTCACAGCATTTTTTTTTAAATGCACCTCAAATCTTGCATTGCATTTCTCCATTCCACTGCTCGCATTTAGCATTTTTCAACACAAAAATGCATTCTGTGTGAATTGAACTTGAAGCTTGTTGCACACCAAAAGAGCAGTGTTATGCCGTGCTACGTTAGGGCTAAGACAAATGGAATTGCACACCCGTCGGCAGTCCAAAACAGTGAATCTAATCACCCAAACAGGCAAAAGTTCACTTAAAGTAATGAACAAAGTGCCATTGGTGCATGTGAGGTTTGATGTTTGAAAACTGAAAGAGAATCGGCTATCTATATTATTATAGCTATTTATAAACAGCATATAGACTTTACTCCAGACAAAGTCAAACATTTTGGTGAAATTTTTTATCTGAAGTCATTATGTGCAATATTAATAATGTAGGCCAAATATTATTGAATTTAATGGAAAACTATGTGAGTAGCATTCTTTTTGAATAGCCTCCTGAGATGTAGCTGGGTGCAATGGACAGATACTGAGTGGTACCTTCGGTGTGTGTACACTCATGGAAAACAATGTGTTTGAATTTTAAAGATGGTGCTATGCCTCTCACCTGGTGTGTAACCCCTTAACACAACATTCTAACTGCCATGGAAATGATTTAAAACACTCTGTACTCTGCACTTCCCAAACAGCAATTCCAATATAGTTTAATGTAAGCATGTTTCTATGCTAACATTCTTACATTTTCAAATTTTATACACAAATATTGTGTGAAATATTGCATTTTTAATAAGTTTTATTGGTACTTTTCAGTGCTAAATAAAATATATCCATAATCTATATTTATCTTGACTCATCCACTATCTTGGGTGTATACAGACTGATGTTTTTTCTTAACTAAGCTTGACACAATATGTACAGGGACTGCCTTATCTAAAAAAGATAGAGATTTGGCAACATCAGCCCTCATGGTTTTTGTTCGACATTGCGGTATAGAAAATAGATCAGTGTTGGCTCAGCAAAGGGCCACTTTGAGGGCCAAACATAAGACATCATGTCTAAATCCAAGTCACTGTTACTTTAGATGGCAGCGTAATGTTGTTGGAAGCAAACCTATGATACCTTAAAATGTTGTCTATGTTGGCATCTCACTAGGTTTGGAAACTAACCTTCTATAAAACATGTATTACATAACATAACTGTAGTACACTAACATACAGATGTTCTTAAATAGGTTATTCATACTTTATGCTTACTCAATAGAAAGTTGTCAAATGTAATGAGAATGTTTGTAATTACTTACAGGGTCTCTTTGCTCGTCATCGTCTATTATTGAAGGTTGATGTCTCAGTAGTATGTCATCACTACATTCAGTGTCTGACTCCGTGGGGGACTCCGGTAAATCCAGGAAGTCATCTCGCTTTGGACCACGGAATCTTATTTTGTCCAGCCGCTTTAGCATGTTCAACACAGCTGCTTTAGGCTTTACCTTAACATTGTGTATGGCAGCCCTGCAGGGTCAACAAAGTACAAAAAAAGTATTAAGGAAGTAACACATTTACAGAAACCTTTAAAAATAAGAACAAACTGTTATATTTTTAAGATGACACAGGTGTTACACTGCAAACCTGCTGGAGAAATCTCACTAACACGTAATGAAGATGCAAAGTGGCTTTATTACAGTAAGCCAATAGTGCTGACAGACCGATATATATCATCATGTCAATTTAATTAGCCAGTTTTTGGCTCATTTGAGATTACTGGCACTGGCTGATGCTCGTGCTATTTACCAACTATTTACTATTAATAATAACCAACAAATAATTGTTGGTAAATATTGTGTATATCGTGTTTTAGCAAAGTTGTTTTCATTAAATATAAATAATTTATTATAATAATTTTTAAAATAATGTACTTAAAGCTTTTATGTATAATGCATTATAAAGGGTTGTTAAAGGGTATAATGCATTATCATTATTCATAATGTGCATTGTAATACATATATCTTGTCATTAATAATTACAAAAAAATGTAAAATGCATAGTGTAACAATGAATTGATAAGTGTTATAATGTATTGTTTATTAATGTACAATTATTCGCATTATGCATAAAGGCTTTAAAGTGTTACCAAATATGATTGCTGCATTTTGTTGCAGATGTTGACTATAATATTAATCAATTAATGAAACTAAATGTATACAAAATATTTGTATAAATTCCAATGTATGATTTTGAGAAAAATTAAACATTATAAGTCATACAAACATTAAAACCATAAAAATAACACAAAATAAAAGTAAAGATAAAAGTAACATATTTCAAACCTTACGCAACCATGACAATTATTTTTTAACAGAAATGTCTTATTTACTTAATACTAATAAGCTGATTTACATAATTACACACTAATGGGTGAAAGAAAGCCACAAAAAGACTCTTGATTAAATGTGAACCCTTTCTCTGATATATTACTTTTTACCCAGAAGTCACCTCTCTGTCGCATGCTCATATCCTCAGGGCTTTCGCAAAAACACGTGAATTAATATTCTCTGTAATCTCTAGGGCTGACCTTTTAAAACGAAAGTGAATTAATTGTCTCTTCTGTTCTGAAGACGAACGCCAAAAGAACATCTCAAATTGCAACAGGTTGTAAATGGATTTAAGGTGCTTTTCCAGCCTCGAGCAAGACTCACTGACCAGAGTTTTTCAAAATACTGAGGAAATCCCAGTGGAAATGTAGTGGCATGTGTGGATTTCCCAAAAAACTTGGGCATGTCACAATCTCTCTGAAAGTGCTTCAATAACCATCATAATATAATAGGTTCAACTATTGCACAATTTGTAAGAATTAAAGGTTTTGTAACATGCTGAAGATTTTACATTCACTATCATTTGTAGTTTATGGAACGACTATAGAATTAATCATTTTTACAACCACCTTAAAAAACTATGTGCAATCAAATGTTTACAGGCTCAGAAATCCAGATTAATTGCTTATGTTCCTTATTTGTCACTGGGGATTAAAAGCATCTGCAAAATGAATAAATCTACAAATAACACTATTTTCTTCTGGAAATGAATCACATCTTGCAACATCAACACTGGTAATAAACTAAACTGAATCAGCACTGAACTGATTCGAACTGAATAACAATATTGCTGCCTTTTGTAGAACTGCTTATAGCTGAATTAAACCTCTTTCAAATTATTGAACTGCACACTGTTCTTCTCCACAACTGATCTGAACTAAATAATGACACTATTGTCTTTTAGGGCTGTATTACAGCTAAATCTGAACTGCTGAGTTTCAATAATTAATTAATTGTCATTATCTCTGTAAAGCTGCTATGACACAATCTGTAAAATATAGAGTGCTACAGAAATAAAGGTGTCTTGACTTGAATGTTAATATAAATTAATTAACACTGTCCATGGGAGAAAGAAAATTTTAAAGGTTTGAAACATGAAAATGAGGCTCAGTAGATGTAACACTTTTTTTGTTGCTCTACCACATATAATTTAGTAAGTAAATATGACTAAAATAAACCGGTTAGAACAAAAATATATTATGTAGAGAAAATAATGGCATACAGTATATTCTAGATGCAGACAACAAAACGATGGGGTCATGAGCTTCAACTGTAACCGTATCTCTCTGAAATTACATTATAGAACAGGGACTGCCTTGAGAGCTCGCAGTGCTTATTATTATGAAATTATATTAGGCAATTATTGTGATTCTGCATGCTGTAAGAGCAGCAGAAGTCTCTAGTCAAGTACACAAAGTGGAACGAAATGTGTCCACCCACATAACCCACGATATCTATACTGCCCACATCTCTACACAAATATTCACCACCAAGGCCTTCTGATTCACTTCTGACTGAACACCATTGAGAGCACTGGAGGAATGCTATGACTTACAATGACAAGGACATTCAGATCTGTGCGAGCGAAATTAAATTCAGTTCATTCAAGATCAAATCTATGCAACATAACATACAAAACCCAAAATCTACTTCTTTTTTTTGCATGAGTCACATTTAGTTCAACACCACAGGTGCTGCCTACATAAACTCTTTCAGTACAGGAATACTGGATATGTACTGACCAAAGAAATGGTTTGCTTAAGAAAACAGCTTAATCTGAAACCACTAAATCAAAAAATGAGTGAATTAATCAGTTATCAAATGTATAACCAAGGGCCAATTAATTGAAAAATATATACAGTGGGGAAAAACATATTTGATCCCCTGCTGACTTTGTACGTTTGCCCTGCAAAGAAATGATCAGTCTATAATTTTAATGGTATGTTTATTTAAACAGTGACAAACAGAATAACAATAACGAAATCCAGAAAAACTCATTTAAAAAAGTTATAAATTGATTTTCATTACAATAAGTCAAATAAGTATTTGATCCCCTATCAATCAGCAACATTTCTGGCTACCAGAAGCTGAGATTAGGAGCACTCTCTTAAAGAGAGCTTGTTACCTGTATAAAAGACACCTATCCACAGAAACAATCACTCAATCAGATTCCAAACTCTCCACCATGACCAAGACTAAAGAGCTGTCCAAGGATGTCAGGGACAAGATTGGAATGGGCTAAAAGACGATCGCCAAGAAGCTTGGTGAGAAGGTGACAACAGTTGGTGCGACTATTCGCAAATGCATTAAACACAACATAACTGTAAATCTCCCTCGGTCTGAGGCTCACCAAGTCACCAAGAAAACAATTGGTAACACACTATGCCGTAAAGGACTGAAATCCTGCAGCGCTCGCAAGGTCCCACTGCTCAAGAAAGCACATGTACAGGCCCATCTGCAGTCAATGTTTCAGAGGAGAACTGGGTGAAAGTGTTGTGGTCAGATGAGACCAAAATCTAGCTTTTTGGCATCAACTCAACTCATCTTTTTTGGAAGAGGAGGAATGCTGCCTATGACCCCAAGAACACCATCCCCACCGTCAAACATGGAGGTGGAAACATTATGCTTTGAGGGTGTTTTTTTCTGCTGAGGGGACAGGGCAACTGCACCGCATAAAATGGACAATGGACGGGGCCATGTACCATTAGGGCCAGGGCATTGAAGCCAGCCAGGGCATTGAGAATGAGTCATAGATGGGTATTCCAGCATGAAAATTACCCAAAACACACGGCCAAGGCACCAAAGGTGTGGCTCAAGAAGAAACAAATTAAGGTCCTGGTGTGGCCTAGCCAGTAGGGCTGCAACGATTAGTCGACATTATTGACAAAGTCGACAATAAAAGATTGTTGACAAATATTTTTGTTGTCGAATAGTCGTTTGATCTCATATGACCAAATGTAGGAGCTTGCAATACTGCGGTTTTACCAGTGTGGCGCTGTAGCGCAAGACTGTAATTCAGCCCTCCTGGATGCAATTCAAGAGAAGAAGAAAGCGCTTAAGCTGCCGAGCGGTGTTTGGATGAATATATAAATATATATTGCGCGCTTTCCTCTCAGTAATGAAATAAACATAACAAAAACTGACAGCAGTGTGAAAGCAGAAATCATCTGATTACAACGATGTGGATGTTTGCATGAGCTCTGCAGTTCAGTAACATACTCCAGTAAAGTTTGATCATATCATGTTTATTTATATAGTACTTTATGCAATAGATAGCCTTAATTCAAGCAGTTTTACGGTATTAAACATGAAAAACCAGATTCAGTGTCGCTTTCAGTTAGAATTACATCTTGATTTTCTGTTATAAAATAGCTCTCTAGTGTGGAGCTAGCAAATTATAAAATATTTTTATTAGAGGCAAAAAAATTATTTAATTAAAATGATATTTTGGTTTATAGAGATCAAAGCTTGATCTAGCTCAGGACTGCTTTGGTTATCATAACCCTATATGGTATTTTAAGACATTATGTTGTGGATAAAATAGCTTATCCAAAGCGTCTTATCACTTACTTTTATTTTGTTTCTTATCTACGGTATATGACATACAAAAGGAGATATTAGGCAGAATGAGTCATCCAGTTACTTTTTCATGTTGCTAATTAAATAGTGAGAGAGTGTCTCTGTCTGGCATTTCATTTTGTGTACCAAATACATCTATTTGTATAAGAAATTGGTAACACTTTACAATAAGGTATCATTTGTTATCATTAGTTAATGTATTAATTAACATGAATGAACAAAGCATTTATTACATTTATGTATTAATCTTTGTTAATGTTGGTTAATAAATAATACAGTTGTTAATTGTTTATTCATGTTAGTTCACAGTGCATTTACCAATGTTAAAAACAGAACTTGTGATTTTTATAAATGCATTAGTAAATGCTGAAATAACATTAACTAAGACCAATAAATGCTGTAGAAGTATTGGTCATTCTTAGTTCATGTTAACTAAATGTTAACTAATGGACCTTATTGTTAAGTGTTAGCAATTAATTGTATAATATTTGTAATTACATACTAATAATATATGCTTTTTTAAAGCTGTAGTGTAGAATATGTGAAGAGTTCAGATGCAAAAGCCTCTATGTTCCGTCTGAATTTTTCTTCTAAAATGTGAATTTTTCTCACGCTCCTATATTTATGTTCAGTTATTTCAATTGAATTGCTTTGAAAAGGACCTATACATTGCCATTAAATTGAAATTACTGGAGATATTTAAAGTCATTGTATCAATAATACATAAATAAACATTAGCAAAACAACATTTACATCTAGGCATTTATTCAATGTCAAATTTAAAATTACTTTTACTTTTGAACTCTTCATGCATAACTTACTATTTTAACTAAATGCAAAAGCTGAATAATCAATCAAAGTCTACTGATTAATCAGTGAAATAATCGACGATTAGTCGATTAATCATTCCAATAGATTAACCGATTATCAAAATAATCATTTGTTGCAGCCCTACTAGCCAGTCTCCAGACCTTAATCCTATAGAAAATCTGTGGAGGGAGCTGAAGGTTCGAGTTGCCAAATGTCAGCCTCGGAACCTTAATGACTTGGAGAGGATCTGCAAAGAGGAGTGGGACAAAATCCCTCCTGAGATTTGTGCAAGCCTGATGGCCAACTACAAGAAACGTCTGACTTCAGTGATTGCCAACAAGGGTTTATGCACCAAGTACACTCTAAAATATCCTGGGTTATTTTTTTTACCCAAATGCTGGGTTGAGCCCTTTGGGTAATTTTTGGGGGGTTATTTTTTCAGTGTTTGGGTAGTTTTTGTGTTACCCAGCCCCTGGGTCAAATGTAACAACCCAATGTTTGTGTAGTTTTTTAGTGTTACTCAGATCCTGGGTCAGAGTAACCCAGCGGTTGGGTTACTTATTGCGGGGATTTTGCATCGTCTTCTGGAGAGAGCAGTTCTAAGCGCCATCGAATTGAAGCATTTCTTCTGTAAATACAGGTTGGTGTACATTTTATTTTATTTATAAAATCGTTTCTGTGCTATATATCGTTCAATTTTATGCAGAGCAACATACAGGCATGCGGTGTGAATCACTAAACAAACGTCGCTCGCGTCGCATCGGTCTTATTGCGTGATGAAGAGTCTGATGCTTTGCATAAAATAAATGATGATATTTATAAAGATACAGAATACAAATACTTTGGATGTTAAAATATGTCCTCAGAGCTGTTTACTGTTTGTTTTTGGGCAGACTGTGAAGGCAACATTTCGCAGTACATTTCGTCCATGAGTGAAGTGCAGGGCAGCGGTCTTATCAGTGAGCAGTTCCCGTCGAACACAACTCCAGCTCGGGAGAGAGCCAGCGCTGCTACGGTGGAAACACAATTACAGAGTGATCGTTTTACTCGTGATTTACGTCTGTTTAACATTTTATCTTTACTTCTAATGTTTGTTATACGAGATTAAATGGGCAATGTGTATATAGCATTATATATGGCAATATAGCTTTGTATATAGCAATGTGTAAATGTGTCAGTGATTCAACTGATTTGAATTAATTACTGTAGTTGATTTCCAAATGAACAAATTAAGACTGACTAATAGGTCAATGAATTAATAAATCCATTGAATAATTAATCACAATATTAAATCATCAATGACACAATCGATCAATTAAACAATGGATCAATAATTCCGTTTCCAATTATTCAGTTGATTTCACTAATTAGTGACTCGATAATCCATGGATTAATTAATACAAAAATATTCATAAATTAATCAATGAACCAGTGACTCAGTAGACCAATGAATATGAGAATCAATGAATCTAAATATGAATAAATCAAAGACTTAGCCAATAAATTAATAGATTCAATGTATTTCAATGATTCAGTTTATTTCAGCATGAATAAATGAATCAGTGACTCAATAGGTAAACAATTAAATGAATACATAGATTTAATCAAATTAAATCATCAATGATTATTTCGTCAATGATTCAACAGATGGATCAATGGAACAATAATTGAATTTATTTCGCAATACATGATAAATCAGTGATTCAATATGTACACAAATAATTGAATCCAATAATCAAAAATATTAATTAATCAATGACTCAGCAGACCAATGATACAATATAGAATCAATGAATCGATGATCAACCATTTCACCCAGTCTGTGAAAACCCAGCTAAAGTTTTTTTGGTGTGATTTACTGCTTTTTACATAAAATCATCCTTCATAATGTAAAGAACATTATTTGAAAATGTAACATTAATATCTTTAAATTTGACTGAGTAAGATCATGTCAAATATTGAAATCATAGTGAAATAAATGGTTGAAATCAAACTTTGATACTTATCTTAGCAGCCTGGATTTCATAATTATTCAACTGATTTCAACAATTCAGATGATTTTAAAATGATAAATGAATCAAATGAGCAATGGGTCTACAATCAATGAAACAATAAATCAATAAATCCACTGATCAGTGAACAAAGAAGTCCATATCAATGAATCAGTGACCAAGTCAATGAATCAGTCAATGAATCAATAGATACATTAACCAATGAAATAACTTCGTCTCGGAATCACACGACGATCCGCTTTCAGCGATCATCATTGCGACATCAGTAACACGCGAATTCACTCTCGCGCTCCATCATGTGTTCTGTAGGCCGTCAATATATTCAGTCCAATGTTCTACAGAATGATACATTTTATTCCGAAGACCAATGTGTCTGAATAACAGAATAGCGGTCACGTTCCAGGAACGCGTTTACATGCATGTCACATTAAACAAAGCTATGATGACACATTCGAGTATGACCTATGCATAACCTACTTAGCTATTTAAATCTGCGGGTCTTAAGTGCGACACTGACTCTGACATGAACAGCTTCATTTTTAAAGATCGTTACTCGGAACAGAAACGCTTTCATCTATAAATGATGACAGTCCTCCTGTAGACACATACTGAAAATCGCCTGTTGCCCTCTTGGATATTATTAAAGGACACTTGTTAAAGATCCGCTTACCCAGCTCGCAAATCGTGGCAAAGTTTCATGAACCCTGCTGATAGTCAGCGATAGATCCGTCAGTAACACCTGCTGGAAATATACACCAGATCCCTGAGCAGCAGCGCGCTCTTCCCCACTGCTGTCTAACGAGCTGTGCGATGTCCCTAGAGTCTTGATTATGTGTGAGGTAATGTCAATCCCCCCAGATAACACGGATCTGCGTGTCTTGTTGATGTCACCGAACTCACTCTCTCTCTCACACACACACACACACACACACACACACACACACACACACACCTACACACACACACACACACACACACACACACACACACACAGCAGACGGGCAAATCTCCTGAAAGCGTCCGCTGATCTCTTAAAGGGGCCGTAGCGCTGTCTACTTTACAATTTGGACGGAACATATTTTTTAGGGGGAGGGGGGGAATGCATTATATATATATATATATATATATATATATATATATATATATATATATATATATATATATATATATATATATAAAACTATATTGCCAAAAGTATTGGGTCACCCCCTTTTAATGAAAGGTTTGTCTATTTTAGCAATTTCCAAGAGTACAAATCTTAATGTTTAAGAATATAATGATATTCTAGGGAATTGTGTGCTTCTAATTTTATTGCAACAGTTTGGACAGGACCCTTTTCTATTCTAACATGGCAGTGCCTCTGTGTATAAGACAAGGATCAAAGAGAAATGATGACTGTTCTGCAGAAAGCCAAGTCCTAATCCCAGCTGAACACCTCTGGTGTAACTTTAAATGCAGACCTTGAGCCAAAAATTCATCACCAAACACCAATGACTTGTACATTCATTATATGGACACAAGTACTGGGACACCCATTTCTTTAGAAGAGAAAAAGGCACTTCCAAACGGTGGCAACAAAGATGGAAACATAATTAATGTACTTAAAACTGTATTTACACTTCTGTTGCAACAGTTTTGAAGTGTATGAAATGACTGTACCCATATGTACAAGTCATTGGTGTTTGATGATGAATTTTTGGCTCAATGTCTGCATTTAAAGTCACGCCAGAGGTGTTCAGCTGGGATTAGGTTGTGACCTTTGACTTGAAGACTTAGTAAATAATCTCCTTTTAAACATTATTCACATATTCTACTGATAAGATTACACTGTATGCAAACCAAAGGTAAACCAATCACTTTTGGTTAGTCAGTAAATAAAGGAAAACAATGCCTCATGAAAAGTTACCAACCCAACAAGAACACATTCAATGTCTCTAGTCTCTATTATTTAATATCAAACTAACCTAAATGTGTTTCTGTGCCACTAGATGGAGCCAGATATTACAAGACATGTTTATTGCAAAGCGTTAGTCATTTTAATCACATCATTTGTTTGCTGCTTGCTTCATGACTGACTTTTGAGTCGTGAATTTAATTCTCATGAAACCATGAACTAGGCACGCCTCCTACAAGCCTTGCTATTTTTTGTTTTGTAATGTTGTAATTGAGCTTAATGTAGGTTTATTTACGCAATAAATCATTCATGCCGTTTTGTTATCACGCTATACAAAACCTATCATTAACCCTTTAAACTGAGTTGTTCAGTATCATATTAGAGACTGTATAATTTAGAGTTCATTAAAAAAAGCTCAGAGATTCATCAAGACTTAGACTACATGATTAAGACTTTGAAAAGGGTGACAGAGATACTTCTGACATGAAATGAGATACCAGCAACTTAGACCTAGACATTTATATTGAACTTATGGAACAGAAACATAGTGTTTTACCTAGGTGTGAAGACAAACAGTAGCAAAATGATCATTAAATACCCTGCTTAAAGCCTTTTGACGACCATATGATGATCAAACATAGGTTAACTGATTTGCCAATAGATGGCGCTAAAGGGAGGTGAAACAGCCTCACAAAATAAGAAACATTTTCATCATTAATTATCTAAGCAGATGTCATATGTCTCTCAACTATTTAGTTTAGACTGTTTGTGTCTTAAAATTTTTGTTTTTTTTTCCTGTGAGGACTATTCAGGAATTTACAACCACTGGAGCACAAGTCACCCTGAGTTTTCCAAGTGTTGAAGTACATGAGATAAGTGGTTGACCTCCTTTGGCAAGAATAAATGAGATAAAACAAAGGTAAAATTAATATGCATAATATTATTTCATCATGTCTGCTATCAATTTAATGAAAGCTACGGTATAATACTGTACCATTTGTTAAGCACAGCTTTAGCATTTTGGACCCCAAAGCATGACACATTACCTCACCATTATCATTGTAGAAAAACAAGTTTTATTCAATAATTCACGGCTAATCTTCTAAATACCCCTTTTGGTTCTAATATAACTTTTGCTCTCTCTCTCTTCTCCCTCTTTTGTTGACACAATAATATTGACAAAATTAACATGCATAAAGAAAAAACTGTAAATGTTACATTTCTCATCTGTGTAATTCTGTCAATTAAGAGTTTTGCATGGTAATATAAATGGCAATGTTAATGTGTTTGGTCTTGTTGAATTCAATGATGAACTGCCTTTAACTGAAAATGGAGGGTTTACTATTGTCCATTACAACACATTATTTTCCTATTTAATACTGTAAAGTTGCTTTGACACACTCTGCATTGTTAAAAGCATTATATAAATAAAGGTGACTTGACTTGACTTGACTTGGTGGAATAGATCTGCTTGCTTCTGCTGCGGCAGAGCAAGTACCGAGACTTGCCAATACATCCACAGACATGCTGATGCGAGCATGTACGAAATACTTACGATAAATTACGAAATAATTTAGACAGATGTATAAATAGTATATTTTAGACAGTTTACATTTATATTTAATTAGCTGGACTTCTCACATAAAAAAAAAAGTTTATATATATACATATCTTACATGACAGCAGACAAATATTTTTGAACTTCAGAAATATTTTCAGGATTTTTGGGCAAGGAAAAGACTGACAGGATCATACATCTATTCTCTTTATCTGGATTTACCCTTCCCATAAAAGGAATGGCCTTTTTTTGCAAAAAAAGGCCATTGAGACTTTTCCAAAATTGTGAGTCTATGCATCAGGTGGGGACGTTTTGTCAAGAACTATTTCTGCAGGTTATATTGTTACATCATTAGGTGGCGAAAATTGACTTTATTTATGAGTGAATCATTGACTTATTCACTTAACCAATTAGTTTAAAACTGATTATTTCACTAATTAAACTCAATGAAACCTTCTATCTATCTTTAATGAAAAAACATGTAATGTATTGGTAAACCACAATTTTGTTCTTTGAAGTATGTGTCTTTACAGTCTCAATGGATCATATTAAGAAGTAGAAAAATACATTTAATTGGACTTTTGACTTAAAACTTCCTAGTTATTAAAATATATTGAAATAGTGACAACTTCTCCCCATCGTAGATGACGAGGGTAATAAAACTGCCATGCTATCATTGCATTTTCTTAGATCATCAGAAACCATGAAACAATAACAAATGGACCTTGGTGGGGATAATGCACTCTCACAGATTTATTTGACAACAAACATTATGTATATAGATCTAACCCTTTCTGCTGTAAAAATACTGAATACATAGGAGAGAGGCTACTTCCCAGAGACCCTTTCCAACCTGTTTTGCCCTCACTTTCCCATCCTCTCTATCTCTGATGGCAATGTGCATGTGAGACTTTAGGAAGGGGCAAAGTTTATCAGCACCAAGCTGACTGACAACTCAAAGTAAGCTGTAACTCAATCCACCTAATTAGATTTCTTCTTAAACCTTGCCAGACCTGACAACAGAGGAATGTTCTTTCATACATATTACTTGGGATTTGCAGCCCATTTCATTCTTGGACCCAGCTTATTTCTCTAATGTTACACATTTCTAAGTGAAATCTGTTGATCAAGATGGAAAATGTAGGACAGAATCTGATTGGGATTGGATTGTAAAAAACGTGCATTACATGCAAGTGGGCGTTGACAGTGTTGCGGTGGCTGGCGGCCAAGTTCACCCTTTAGAGTAATGGTAATGCTTCTTTTAAAAATAGGAATTTCCTAGTGTACAAAATATATTTTTGATTGGCAGAGCGATTTGTATCACTCTGCATTTGCTCGTACTGCACAGATGATTTCAAATTGAAAATTATGTTTCTGCTAACTCAATTTGGGAAGTTTACCTTGCGTGAGAGTAGACAAATGCTTCTGAAATAGATGTATTTATTACTTAGTCAATGTGAACAAGCTAAATGTGATTTTCAGTTTTAATTGATCCACCAGTGTTGAACATAAGTTTGAGAAGCCTGTGAACATTACCTCATATGAGAACAGACATATTCCTAAACGTCGGATTTGTTTTGTCTTCTTCTACTTATAGAATCCAATGTGAAGGCAAAATGTAGCTTTCATTCTTAGTTGATCCAGCAGTATGTAACATGAGTTGGAAAAGGCCATATACCTGTCCACATGACAGGGGAAAAATATTTGTGGAATTTTGGGGTGTAAGTAAAAGGGGTAGAATTACAGGACGAGAGATGTGGAAAAGGAGGAGAGTACAAGGAAAAACAACATAATTTTCTATTTAACTGGAGTGACACTTAACTGGTACCTCATTTACTATTTCTACTGGTTATATTGTAACATCATTAGGTGGCAACAATTGACTGTCTTTATGCGTGAGTCACTGACTTATTCACTTAACCAATTCATACAAAACATTGATTTATTCCATTCACCAATGAAACTCAACCCATCCTTACTAATATACTTTTTCTTTCTTTCTTTCTTTCTTTCTTTCTTGGACTTAAAAAGTAATCTCTCTTTATTTTTGTCTTTCGATTATTTTTTGTACAGTTTAAATTTGTCTGATTAAGATATTCTACCACTCCATTCCCACCCCTTAGTTTCTAATTCTGAGCATGAGTTCAGCTCAGTTCTTAATATTTCATGAGCCCTTTGAAGAGAAGCAGTTAAGAGCACTCAGGATAATCAAGCTCAGCTGAAGATGAATTCTTGCTCTGTGCCATATGCGACAGTAAAAGCTTCATACTGGAATTTAGGGTTAAGGGAAAGCAGGCCTGGGTGAAGTAACTCAAACAAGGCACTCAGACTGACCTATTGATGAAGTGTGCATAGTATCCATCCTAACTAGTATACACAAATATAGTTGGTAAGTTGAAAATAATGTGCTAAAGATACTTTATTATTTCTAGTGAATATTTGAAGTGTGCATCTGTGCATGTTTTTTGGGCTGATATTACTCGTACAACACAAGACGACTAGTTTGTAGGGATTCTCTTTAGAATTCTGTAAAAAAAATGCCTTTTAAAATAATACATCAACTATAGCTATATGCTAAGTTAACACAAAGAGTGTGACACAGGTATGTGGTATCTATATTGGTGTTCTAATACTTCAATTGATACATACTATTATAGAATTAAGCAACAACAAATTGACAATCAGAGCTCAAATTTACTGCTTTAACCACAATGAAGGTTAATTTGTGAAATATGGCTATTCTAACACTATAGCCTCAGTGCATAATTAAAACAAAGCATACATTAAAATTAGTTTTTTGTAATACTTATTTTTTTTGTTAAACAAAAGTTTTAGTATATCCTATTATTCTTCACCTCACATTGTGTGCTTGGATTGAGAAAACGACAAGATATTGTACAACAAAAATAAAAATTCAGAGAGCTTTTATTTTTTTACAGCTTCAATTTTTGTCCAGTGTCTCAAAACATAAAAATAAATACAGCTATGTCATAAGAAATCCAGTGTATTTTGTTATGAAAAATGGTTTAAAACACCTGCAAGTCTTTTTCGCTGCTGTTTCTTTGGAATATGAATCGTGAACTGTCATTTAATTACAAAATAAAACACATTCATTGTAATTTCCTTGAGTCTAAGGGCTATGTCTTCACAGTTCAAATGTTGTTAAACATCGCCACTGAATATGTCAAAGTCGAACAGTCTTTTTAATAGACTTTTAGTCTTGTGTTTTGGGACTACAGCACCATAGAAACCCAAATTATTAACTCTGCAAAGCAAGTACAAAATGTTTTTGATTAAACCACATTGAAGAAAAAAATCTTGCATTAACTGTTATTAAAAATGCTTTTCAATATACAAATCGCCTTAAAATATTACAATTTCAAAACAACACCAAAAAATATACATCTACACAGTAATTACATGAGAAAGGTATTAGTTAAGAGACGGATCTCCTTAATGAGGACGGGCCGAGCCGGGCACTTGGTGAAGATTTCAGCATTCTGTCATTTATTTTCGTAATCAGAAAATGTCTCTACACAGTTCCAGCCTTGTGTGATCGTGTGCACACTTGCACAGCTTTAGCACTAGTTTATGTGTCTCTTCAAGTCCACCTGTCACTCGGTCGGAGCTTGCCTCTCGGCATGCTGGGAGGTTTGTAGTCCCACATCTAGTGGTTTGGCACAGTTTCCATATATCCTCGCTGACCCCGTCTTGCATATTTATATACAGTACATTCCCTTTTCTTTCCTTATCATTCGTTTAACGGGCAGACATCTGCAGTAATACTGTTCTCCAATGGAGCCTGGACCCCAGGGACACGCTGGAGAGCAAGGTGCACCTATAGGGAGGGTCTTTAGGTAATCCACCGTCACTTTCCACCTTCCTCCCACTGTCATGGGCTGATATACACCCATCATGATGGCAGAAGTCCCTCGGGTTTCCTGCTGGGTTAGATTGATGTTTCATTACTGCCGCTGTAGTGAGCAGATAGGGAGAGAAATGGAAGGAGGATACATGCGGGTTAGAAGGGTGTTCGGGCAGGAATACAGGCCAAGTACAGCAGCCGCATGCCACATGCACAACAGGTGTAAAGAAGACGTTCATTGTTTCGACACACATCCAGGAGACACAAAGAGCTAAACAGAATTGGAGGGCTCAGGTTTCAAAATCATGCAAAAACAAACGGCAGTTCATTTTTAAAAGGTGTTATTTTATCTTCTTAGTTCAGAGTAGATTTATGTTAACAGATACAGTACAACTTATGCTCTTAAAAATGTAACAGCAAATGTTCTAACTAGTATAAACTATGATTAATAAATGCTGGCATAAATAATGTAGTTACCATATAAGGCCCAATTGTAAAAAGCTATCATATTTTATATTGAATTCTGAGTGAAATACGATCTGGACAAAATGTATTTCACTTTTAAACCATTTCAACCATTAGTTTATTTCTGGTATCAAGAATTGGGAAATTTCACTGGTTACTGTAAATTTGATACTGTGACACCCCTAATGCATTTTATAATCAATTACTAAATTCTGCTACTAAAATAAAGCTTTTATTTTTCCTGATAAATAAATAAGGTTTGAGTGAAACAAGATGGACTACAGAAGGTGTCTTACTCAGAGTCTGACTGGTTGCCGCCGTTAACCATCCCTGATCTCAGATTCATAGCCATGCCGTTCTGCTGCTCTTGTGGTGGGACAGCCAGCTGTTGAGGGGGCTTGATTAGGACGTTGTGACCATTGCCCCCAGAGTTAGAGGCTATAGAGGGCGCTCTGGAAGAGATGGTGGCTGGGTTGTAGTCCGATAACTTCTCCCTAAGTTTGTTTTTCATGTTTTTGTCTGTCAGTGGAGGAGGATATGTGATCTTATTCTTTAGAATACCTATGCAAAGAAAGTACATGGGAATATTAGTATATATGTAGAATGTATAACAGCATAAAATCTAAATTTGACGATGTCAATTAACTCTTACCCTTCCTATGTTCGGGCTGGTGGTTGCTGTTGGCTTGGATGGAGGCTGTTGGGTGGTCTTTGTCCTGAGTGGTCTCTCCGGTGTGATTGAGTATATTTTCCTGATGGAGCTCCACGTTAACTTTAGTCTCCACTCTCAGTCTCTCTGCCCCATCTTCACTGTCACTGGCTGTCATGGTTTCAGTCGGCCAGTAAGGCTTCACATGATTTGACACAGTGTCCACTGAGACACAGAAGAGGTTAATGCTATTTGACACTCCACTTAACTTATAAATGCATCCATTCATTTCAGATTTCCATATTTTAATGCAATTCTAAATACAAAAATACCTTCTTTTGAACCCTTTGGAGTGCTGTGTAGTGGTTGTCTCTCATTATTCCACTTTGGCTTCATGTCCATGTCTTCATCTTCGCTGTCGGACGAGTGAGAGGAGGCGTATGAGCTGCTGTGTTCATCCACGGAGAGCTCGCTGTCCGAATCGGAGTCTGAATACACACAAATGTATGTTAACTATTTATTTGAGGTGACATACACCAGCTAAGAAACAAATTTGGCAGTTCATAAACATAGATGTTACACTACATTGTGCGTGTCTACATGTGGATAACAGGCAGTAAATATACATATAGGTGTTGGCTTGGAAAAGTTTTTCATCTGTTTCTTTTACCATCTGCTTTAGTGCCGTTACGGAAGAGTGAGCCATCAATATCAGTGTGTCCGGCTTTAGCATTTCCAGATGAAACGCTGGGCTTCTGACCTAAATCGTCCCTGTGTAGGAGTTAAATCAGGAGTATGAGAAACATACAAGACAGATGCCAAACACACGACCTCTAACTGCAATGAGTTTTAGACTGCAGTGAAAAACTATAAATGAATAACCCATATATGACTGACTTCACATCATCTGGCTCAAATTCTTGTTGTCTAGAGGTTTAGCTTCATAAAAAGTTGAATCTAAACTGTTAGTGTGAAATACCTTTCTATATACACTAATATGACTAGCCTATATATTGAATCTTTAAAATATACACTACTTTTCAAAAGTAGAACTCTCTATGCTCACCAAGACTGTATTACTTTGATAAAAATACAGTAGAAACAGTAATATTGTGTAAATATGAATATACTTTAAAGTAAATGTTTTCAATTTTAATATAATTTAAAATGTGTCAATAAATCAATTAAAAATGTAATGCAATGATCTGTTCACTAAAAATGATCACGTTCGTCCCCTAATGGACATTTGATATGAACAACTTTAAAATGTTTAGTAAAACTTATGAAAAAAATAAATATATACTACTGTTTATTACTATGTATTTTAATACTGTAGAATAAAATTAAAATGTCAAATATCATGCTTCCTAGTGCTTATTTTAGTACATATTCTACTGAATTATTATTATTTTTAAATGGATTTTCATGTTATTTTACTTTACACATTTTGGATCTGCATGGCAACAATGGCTGTTTGAGAGCAAATACTAATCAAAATGCTGAAACATTTTAATTTAAAATAATTTACTAACCTATATTTACCAGTCCTACAAATAATGCAAATTCTAGATTTTTATATATACTATCATAGCATTTATTAATATTTAGAATTATCTATTATATTTGTTTCTAACTTTAAATTAGTTTTTGTCATTTTATTAGTTTTTGTTTGTTTTTATATTTCTATTTAGCTTTATTGCTATTTCAGTTTTGGTAGTCCAGTATTTATATTTAAACAATTTGTTTAATATACCATGTTTAATAGTTTTTATATACGTTTAAGTTAAGAATAACAACACTGGTCATACTGTGAGCTAATAAGTTAGTCATTCTGCTATTATGCTATTAAGGCAAATTGTGCTTACAAGATAACATACATCATACAATAATATTGAATCCTGGCAACAAATTCATATTATTTACACATATGTTACATGCTTTGAAAATGACTAGAGAACTCAATCAATAACCAGAGCATATACAGATGTCACAAGGTTGCGTTCAGTGTATATAATAAATATGCATACACGACATTCATAGGAATACATGCTGGAATGTGTGTTTGTGTACATTATTGCAGCACTGCAAAGCAAAGCCGAAGTAATATGCTCATGCATATGCAAAGAGAAAAGTAATTTGAATAAAATAGAAAGTTATTAAAGTGTTATCAAGTAGGATGAGAGAAAGTGAAATGTTAGAGAGTAGCGCCATGCCCCAGCAGTAGCATGTTACCTGTGTGTGTAAGTAAGGTAGCTGCTGTGACTCTTGGCTGACCTGACTGTGTTCTCCAGAGATACCGTCGACTCGCCGAAGGCCGAGCGGAACGGCGTGCCATCCTCCATTGTGTTATTACAGTTCAGTGTACGCTAAGGACAGGGAAAGAGTACAGTACTGTAAATCAAGGAAAAATACATTTCCAAATGCTAGACCACTTCACAGCTTCTTTTAAAACCAAATTATGTGAAATTACATTCTTATTCCTTGCAAATTAATTCAATGACTTCCAGATTAATTTGCCACTACAATATACACTGATATTTAAACCGATCCTAACTGCTGTTTCTAGACCTGTGAAAAACAATGAATGTGTAAATATTTAATAATGTAAATGTGTTATAGTGACTTACCGTCAGTAGGGAGGTGCGTGTGGTGCTGGACTCATCAGTAAACGGTTTCTTTCCAGTGAAAACGCTCTTTAGATTTTTCCTCACCTCTTTATTGAACACGATGTGGAAGAAGAAAATGAATATGCCCTGAAAAACAAACATGGTTTGTAAAGGGATAGTTTACTAAATAGTTCCTGGTAGCCATTGGCTTCTATAGTATGGGGAAAAAATAATATGGAAGTCAATGGCTACCCAGCAGGCACACAATGTCATAAGACATTAGCATTTGGTTAAATGTTGGTTGTGATGTTGGGTGATCAAAATTCAATGTCAATTAAATGTCCAATGTTAATGTTGTCCAGTACTAACGTCAGCTGATTCTGATATGTGAAATTTTTAGGTTGTGTAACAAAAATCCAGCATTAACATCAAATACTGACGTCAACCCGATTTTCATTCTTAACTTTATTCCAAATACCTTCTTTTGTGTTCAGCAGACGAAATTAACTCCTGCAGGTTTGGAACAACTTGAGGGTGAGTAAATGACAGAATTTTAATTTTTTTTAAATGTCCTTTTGTATAATTGTTTTAACGTCCCAATTTATTTTATTTTAGTGTTTGCAATTTTATTATTTCAACTTAAACTTTTAATTTCAACAAGTTGCTGAGGCAATATTTCTATTTTTTACATTTTCTAAGTGTACGTTTTTAATCTAATATTTATATTTGAATGTATTCCTAGTTAAAGAACTGATATTTTTACTTTTAGTTAACAATAACAACACTTGTTGATGTATTAAACACATCCTGGATCTGCACTGCAGTCTGCAAGATTTCCGTACACAAGAACACACATAGAGGTTGTTTAGTGCGTTTGCATGTATAGTGAGCCTTACTATGAGCGATAGTTAAAGTGATGCTCGCCTTATTAATCGGTTTTGGAAAAACTGAGGTCAAGAATAGAACAACTGTTACCTGCAGACAGCTGAGGATGGCAAACAGGTAGTGGAAGGTCATGACATTACTGTTAACAGCCATCAAACCCAGCAGCCAGGTGGCGCTAATGAGCAACAGGAGCAGAAAGGCCATCCGCAGAGCAAGACTGGAGCACATTTAGAAAACCACAATAAGTACCATATTTCATAAAACAATTCCTCAAAAAATGCTCTCAAGGGATTGGGTAACACTGTCTTACATGACTCCAGACTTTTCATAGCAACGTTGCCTACGGCCACATGACGCCTTTGCCGCCAGCACAAAGATAATGATGTTGATCTGTTGAAGGATTGTTTATGACATATGATCCACTGAGTATGGAGAATGGAATGAGACTGTTTAGAATGATGAACAAATGATAAGTAGATGGACTTACCAGCACCACTAAAGCGATGGGTCCTGCAAAACTCCAGATGAGGGTGTCGTGGATGGACAGCCAGCAGAAGTCAGGGTTCCCATATCCTTGAGGATCCAAACCCACAGCCAAACCTGATGGGACACAATCATCAACATAACTTTTACAGCATATTAAGAAAACATACTGTTATGTGTGGTAGCCAGGACATCGTTAAATATTTCCCGTAATGCTTAGTGGTTGCTATAGTGTTCAGAGTTCTATTAATGTGTTGCTATTGAGGTTGTTTGGAGTTGCTAAGCTGTTCTGACTGGTTTCTAAGCATGTTGCTTTAGTGTGAGCATAGAGTGTAAAAAAAAGATGGACGAAGTGTCTTCCTTCTACTATAGAAATGTGAAGCAAAACATCTCATGTATAATCGCTGTCATCTAACACTAGTAGCGTAATTTGGAGCCTGACATCGTGTCTACAGCAGATGCGAGCAGAGCAATGCGGCAAAATACAGTAGAGCCCATTATAATCAGCGATGCTGTCTACACTGGATGTGGCGCGGCGTGACAAATCTCCAACAGTTAATTGATGCAGCGTTTTGTTTATGATGTACTGACACAACGTTCAAATGAGTTTTAACAGTCGCTTTGTCACATCCAGTGTAGACAGACTTTAGCTGTTGCAGCGCCGGCACGACACGACAACTGTAGCGTCCTGTGTAGACATGGTGTGAGTCTGTGCACTAGTGATCGTGAGGTGGAGTGCGATATCACAATCCTGCCCAAACTCCCACAAACCCAATCACAAGCACTTAATCATGACGCCACATCCCGTTTTTATAGCATCAAATAGCTAATAGCCAACTTTTTTGAAAAGTGAACACTGGAATATACATCAGCATGATAAGAACTAGCTACAATGATGGGTAGTTTTGACGTGTAATTAGATTTTTTTAGTTTGGGTCATGTCCCATTTGTTTACGTGTGAGTTTATAACCCAGCCAGCCAGCCACCAGGGGGCAATTCAAATGTTTTTGCTTCACTTTTCAGGACATATGAGTAACACTCATCCTGAATGACTGCAATGGCCCTGTCCCAAATCACACCCTAAACCATCACAGTCCTCTGAGTCCACATTTCCTGGCCTAATAGTGCTTTGACTATTGGGTAGAAATCTACTGTAGAGTTTGCCTAAGTGCGGGTTCAGCAGAAGTGGCACTCATACTGGCACAAAGGGGCGCTTGCAAGCACCCTTCTGAAAGCTAAAATGACAAATGGGACATCATACGGTCTCATGGACTTAAAAGACACACGCACTTGGCGACCAATGTAAGTCAGCAAGACCGCAAGTGCACATGAAGTGTGCAATTTGGGACTAGGGTTTTTGGGTGGTTGCTACATGTTTACTATACAGTTAAGGTGTTTTAATTGTTAGGTAGCATTGCTGTGTTATTTCCAGATAAAGTGTGATCACTTAGAAAAGTAACAGCATACTTCTCTTCTATAAGCAGAAGAGAGCAGGATTAGTTACATATTGAAGTCTGTTAAAATCCCTAACCGATAGTATGAGCAATGAATTACAGAATGGAGTAAAGAAAGCAGGCAGCCATTCATTAAGCTGGGAGGAGCAGAGAGGAGTCGGGTCAGCCTCTATTATCTCTGGGATAGGGGCTTTTTCACTGCTTTGAGCATGTGCCAGTGGATAAAGTGACACCCATTATGGAGAGCAGAGCCATCGGAGAGAAAACAGAGAATGAAAGAAAAAAGAGCGAGCAAGAGAGTGAGAGCTAGTAATACGAAGACATTGGCGTCCTGTCTTGTTCCCACAGGGTTTCACACACACACACACACTATCCAAAAGAAGGGGCGAGTCCAAGCACGATGACATGAATGCATGTGTGTGCTGGTTTACGAACATTTCTAATAGTCTATTAGGGAAATTCATGAGATGAAGGTGTGTATTTGTGTTGACATAGGCTTACGCTGAGCGTCCAAATTTGAACTTGCACAGACACTGGATTGGGTGTAATGTGTGTACATGAAATAGTCATTAGTGAATAGAAAAAAGAGGGTGTGTGTGTCTGACCTGTAATAATAGCAGGTATCCCCCAGCCGATGGCATAGTAGAAGCGCATGTGGCCGTGGTTGATGTTTCTGACTTCAGTGAGCATACGGTAAATATGCAAACCCTCCACAAACGTCCAGGCAAACGTGCACATGTAGAAGTAGTGCAGAAGGATGGCTATTACGGTACATACAAACTAGAGAGAGAGAGAGAGAGAGAGACAGTTAATATTCAACAGAAACATTCTGCCAAATTGCATGAAAACAAATGGGTTATAGTTCACCTTAAATTTAAATGGATAAATTAAAAAAATATATATAAAGGAAGCATATTTAATAAAGTTAGCATTTTGTTGTGCTTATTTTTATGTTGATTAAAGGACAGTGCAATTTGTGACATTGCAATTAAGAGCATCTACAGAATATATTCTAATTATTTTAATACATTTTTAGATTTAGTTTTGGATTAGTTTTAGATTGACTTTTTATTATTATTATTATTACTGTAATACAGTATATTTTGGAAAATTATAAGAGCAAAACTTGGTTATAAAAATGTAACAGCAAAAAAAAAAATATATATATATATATAGTTTATTTTTTACAATTATTTTAAAACATGTTATTTTATTAGTTATTTTATGTTTTACTATTTCAAAAACAAGCAAACAAACAAATAAAAAAAAACTAGCGTCTCAATTATTGTTCTATTCTATCTATTCCTTTTATTTGTATTTACTATAAAATTATCAAAAGCAAAAAGGCCTCTAATACTAGCTTGCTCTATTCTTTTTCTATGTTATCGGTTTTATTTATTATATAATAAAAAATAAATAAACCTTGCTACTCAGTTAAGCTAACTGAGACTTGTTATAGCACTTGCCTATTATTGCTCTTTTGTTGATTTTGATTGCTTCCATTTTTTAAGTTGCTTTGGATAAAAGAGTCTGCTAAATTACTAAATGTAAATAATCTTCCAGGGCATCACAAAAATACTACCATGGTGTGTACATTTACATATTTTGTTTTTCAAATAATTTCATCTTAAATTAAAACAATGGACATTTTGTCATTATTTCTATTGTTCCAAACTTGTTTGAGTTTCTTAAGTTGAACACAAAAGAAGATATAAAAAAAAAATGTTTTGTAGGAAAAAAACAGGAAAAAAAAACCAACTTCCAGTTAATAGCTACCAGCAACTGAAAACATATTATTTTGTGTTCAACAGAAGAAAGAAACTCATACACGCTTGGAACAGCTTGGGGGCAAGTAGGACAAAATGTTCATTTTTGGGTGAACTATCCCTTTAATTTTATAGTGCATTATCTCTATTTACACATTTTATTTACATGCATCAGTATTTGCACTTAGAGAAAACAAGATGCTATTGGTTTATATTTACACTTAGTCCAAATAAACACTATCTACACTAAGTGTAAACAGCATCTACTTTCCCTTTACACCCACTGTAAATATAATCGACCTTCCTTTTCTCTTTGTGTAAATAGCTACTGCTTTATGATTGTTTTTTATACCTGGACATATCCTTGATATGTTCTGTGAAATTCACCCACTTAGTACTGAAAGATCAGAAATGATACAGCTACATACCATCTTCACGGAGCTAGACCTAAACAGCATGTCCAACATGTAGCCAGACCTCACATGTATTTAAATAATGTGAAAGTGTGTCAGTATAACTCTAAATTGACCTCTAGTACTAGCAGACATCAGCCACAGCATACTTCCATGAGAAAACCAGCTGGGAAATGTGGAACTTGAACATCAAATGAGAAAAAAATCACAATAATTCAAAGGTTTTCACAAATAAAACTTATGTTGTTTCACATGCTAGTAAAGCATATGGTGCATCTGTATAAAAATCTGAAGTACAGAAAGCTGTAATCTGATGTATTCCAGTAAATGCTGCCCAGCCAGTGGCACAATAGGAGACAAGAAGATAACATATAAATGGATTTAAACCATTAAATCCTTTCTTTACTCAGTAATGGATGACAACCCAAAATAAAAGCCACCTCACAGTAATTGCAGCCATTTGTCAAAGTAACCTCAATCCACAAGTGTATGCAGTTGTTAATTACAGACTTAAGAAAGTAATTAGTGGAATTTGAGAATGCAAATCTAAAATTCTGGCTATCGCTGAGAGGGAAAACTACAAAACGAGACTCTCGATGAGAAGACACAAAACCACATATGAGATTCAAAACGCTCACATGTGATTTAACTTGATGAAAGATCAAACCCATAAAGCCAGTCTTGTAATTTAATGCAATGTCTTTTGAGTTCCTTCTCACATTTATTTTACATTATTTTGCTGTTTCCAGTTTTAAACCCATGCTGGTTTCACAGTAATATTCTAAAGATGAGTCCCTCACCGGGTTGTCAGTCTGGTTGATTCCGATGAGAAAGACCAGCTCAGAGAAGAACAAGGCGGCCACCAGGTTCTTGTGGATGCTGTGGAGATTGGAGCGTATTTTGTGCAGGATGGCCAGCAGGATGAAGGTGATGAGGAGTGCCAGCAGAGAGGCAGAGACTGTGGTGTAGGTGACAATCTTCAGGGGAAGAACATCACCGTGCTGACAGAATAAAAGAATGGCAGAAAAATTAAATACATACATATATACACAGACATACACACATATATATATATATATATATTTACATTTATGCATTTAGCAGACGCTTTTATCCAAAGCGACTTACAATTGCATTTAGGTTATACATTTTTTGTCAGTATATATATAGTTCTAAAGATATAGTTCACCCAAACATTTAGGATGCACAATATATCGACACCATATCGGTATCGGTATACCGTAATCTTTATTATGCAATCATACACTGATTGGCTTCATCACTCTGCCTCCTCTCCACCAATAAGCTGGTGTGTGGTGGGCGTTCTGGCGCACTATGGCTGCCGTCGCATCATCCAGGTGGATGCTGCACATTGGTGGTGGATGAGGAGATAGCCCCCTTACTATGTAAAGCGCTTTGAGTGTCTAGAAAAGCGCTATATAAATGTAACAAATTATTATTATTATTATTGTTATCCTTATCAAACCGATAAGAAAATTTAATCTGATACATTTTTTCCTTAATAGACACTTCAGATATGCACTGTTTGACACATTGTTTTTTTAATTGCTTGAAATATGATTGGAAACACTTAAAAAATGAAATATTAAATATTTTATTTACATTTAAGCATTGATCAACGCACATATATAGAGCACATCAAATATGTTCAATGGAAGCTCAAACATGCTCATTGCTTGATGCATCAATGAATCAATGAGGTTTGTAAATTGTGTAGACTTTCAATGGATGAAGATAATCTTCTAAGAAAATATTGAAATCATCTTTAATTGTGTTTATCAAAGATGAAAGAATGTGAGGGTGTGTAAATAATGACACATTTAATTTTTGGTTGAACTGCCCTATAAGCGATTGGGTAGGATGTTGTTATTTTAGCCGCAGTACCTCTCTCTTGGAGATATCCATAAGCACAGCAAAGCTGGTCATGTGATTGCACTGGCAGCTGATGTGGGAGTGGTTTCTGGAGATGAGGTCACATCCTTTAGACGACCAGGCGCCTGTGCCACCAACACTGTCATACCAAGACATATCAGACCGGCATTAATCATCTACATGCCAACTACTTACTGAAATAAACTGATTTAGGAGATTTTATATTCATTCAAGTGATATCTAGATTATAATTAACAAAGTGAGCCTATGATTTTGTATGAAAGGGTTGTGACTCACGCGATAGAGTGGTTCCAGAACACACACACTGGTTTAGTTCTTTCCTCCGTCTCTAAAAGGTTGTAATCCAGTGTGATTGGTCGCTCCAGAGGAATGTGTAATGGCTCGCCTTCACTGTACACAGTCGTGCTCACGATGGGAGTGTTAATGACCGGACGGTTCGGCAGCCTGTGGAAAAAAACAGGCAGCATTCACATGCTAAATGGATCTTCTTAGCATGGCAACAGTGTTCTGTGTTTGACTGTGGAATTGCATCAAGACTAAATATTTGGACATTTGGTTTATAGTTGGACAAGTACTAAAAAGTGACGTTCTGTACCTGAGACTGCGGCGGTCGGGGTCGTAGTGCTCTGGTAGAAGCTGGCCCAGAGATTTATAGATGATGACTGCAGCCACAGGAAATGGTGGCAGGCTCTCTGCATATCTTTTCCTCTTGTTTGTAGCTGGATCGTGCTCTTCATCAGAGCTGCTCTGAGATTCTGGATTATCTGTAGGAGACACTTCCGGAGAAAGAGTTCATGTAAAATTGAGTTGAAGAGAGTTAATGTGAAAAATACAGTATTTATTAACACTCCAATATTTCATATGGTGACTAAACATTATTACAAAACTACTGAAAAAAAACAAAACAAAAAACAACCAGCAACCTTTTTGTCATAAATTTTTATTATGGATTTTTCCCAGTTAGTCACTGTCCAATGATTTGTTATACTTTTGCATTCCCTGAGAAACGTTCCATTTGCTTACACAATTTTGTGAAGGAAATAATTTGAGGTGGCAGAATTTGTTAAAATTGTTCAAATTTATCAGGAGAAAGCAATATTAATTTTAATGTCTTTTCTTACCTGTATGCTCTGAAGACTTGAAACTAAATTCTGGGAAAATAACAGATGACGAAAGGTCTTTGGGACACTCCTGGTCAGTCATTTGAAAATGAGGGATTTTTGCCTCCTCTGGATAAATGGCGTCCAGATAATCCACTGCAAAAACTGACAAGTCAAATAAAGATTAAGGTTAATAAGAACTATATAGTGGTCAAAACAATGCACGCACAATTGGATGAATAGACATTAGTAGCTGCATTGAATAGACATTGGTAGCTGAATTGGTTGAATAGACATCAGTAGCTATATTGTATATTTTAGAGTATACTAACCCATATTCTCGGTTACAATGATGAAGGGTTTCAGGTATGTCTTCCTCATGTTCTGGGCAACAGTGTTGGCATACTCATCAAAGATTTTCAACAGATGTGCCGTACCTCCTTCTGTTCTTTGTATCTGATCCCAGTGCACTTTATTACTGGCATCCAAGATTGCGCTGCCAGCTTTCACTATGTTCTGCAAAATTCAAACACATTCAGTATTTCAGGGTAAAATTCTAGACTTTTGAGAGACATTAGAAGGCTGAATCTGGGCCAAGAGGAGACATAATGAATGCAGTTTTAAAACGCATCCTTATCTTAAAACCATGTATCATGATAAGTACGTTCATGTTGCCAGATGTGCTTCAAATGTGGGCGTTTTCATTCTTATGACATCAGTCTGTGTTATTTACACTAATCCACTAAACCTCAAGGCTAAAATCTCACAATTTTGGGCTGCCAGAGCTCAAGTATAGAAGAGACAAATAGAAAATTGCCCATATCATCCTGGCAAGAACCACTTACAAATCAAAAGTGTACCCAACCCCCATGTCTTGGTAATATTTTGGATATTGTGGTGTCTACAATGGACACTGCCAGTATAGACAGCTCTTTTAATTATAATTGGACCTTATTTAATCATGTCACGACATGCCGCATATGTCTGGTGTTGACACGGTGTAAGAAAAATTGTCTCCTCGAGAAGTTGGGTAATTTGAGGTATAATTTGTGAAGCAAAAATAGTGTGACAGAGTGCAGCTTGATAGCTTGTTTAGTGGTTTGTTCATATATCTAACCCCACTGTATGAACTGCAGCAGATTATATTGACAGTCGAGATGGAGGAGTAAAACCAACCTCATTGAATTTGGCGTCACGCATTGCAGCCAGGCTAAAGCCCTGCTGCTGGCTCTCATAGTGCAGGATCCAGGAAATGAGCTGGTAGGTTATCTTAACATCATTTCCATAAAAGGACTTGGTCTGATCGGTGGCGTTCTGTAACATTTGAGCGATGTCCTTTGATTTCTGCCCATCCATTGTGGATTCATTACGATGCAACTCCTCATTCTTGTTGAAGAGAGGTCATATATGAACAAGGAGAAGGGGTAAAGAAAGGTTACCCAAGATGTGTTTGAGATGACCATAACAATATTAACTTTTCATGATTTAAACATCTAGATCTACCAGTTTCTTGAGGTGGGAGAATGCAATGGTGGTACAGTTGAAAAGTTCAGGGGGCAACCAGGCTTTCTCATCGCTGCAGTGTCTGACAGCAGTGCCTGAAGTCAGTTAGAAAACAATATAATTAATAATTGAATACATCATTTAATATATACATACAGTATTTAACATGAAATATTTAACTTAAAGTACAGTTTCAGAAGTTTCTCAAACCGAAACCTCACTCTAACAAGCACTTGGGTAAATGTGTCTTTATACAAGCGCTGCCAAGTCATGTCCCACAATTCTTTTGTGTTTGCCAACCAGCTCCCTCTAGAGACGAGGCCTCATTAACATTCAGTCACCCAACCAATCAAAAGATCTAACTGCAGAGTTCTGCCAATGAAAATTCTTTGTTAACAGGGCTGGGTAGCGTCAATGGGGGTAGCAGTGACAGAAAGCCACTGTAAACAAAGGCATTTGCACAAGTTTAAGCCCATTATTTCACTTAAATGTCATACACAAAATCATTGTAGCTAGCTAAGATATATAACTAAAATATATAACTAATTTTATTTTATTTTGTACCTAATAATTTATGGCTACACTACTTTGCATTGTTCAGAATTGTAATTTTTAAAACAAAAGTTAGTCTGAAAAAAATCTACTTTGTAATTGACTCAAACCTAAATTCATCTGTCACGAAACAGATTTTCCAAGTTGTCATTGTTTAGCTTTATATGAAAATTGTGATATTCACTGTCAATTTGTCTCAATAACAAGCCCAGTATTACTCACCAATAGATCCCTTGGGACAATTCATGGCAACTGGACGTCCAAAATTGGTCCTGGGCCACCAGATTCCAGCATCAAAGGCTTTTGGGCAGCCCTCATACACAACTGAATGGTAATGACAAAAATCATAATGTTAACCAATTTATACTTCATTAGTGTAGACCAGGGATACTCAAATCTGGCTCATGGGATCCACTTTCCTGCAAAGTTTAGCTCTAACCCTAATCAAACACACCCAAGCATGCTAATCAATGTCTTCAGCATAATTAGAAAACCACAGGTAGGTGAGTTTGATAAGGGATGAAGGTAAACTCTGCAGGATAGTGGATCTCGCGAGCCAGATTTGAGGATCACTGCTGTAGACTGACAATGCCACATTTGTCATTTAAACTCAAAGCAGGGAGGCAATCAGTACGTACCCTCACAACCCGTGCTGGTCACTTCAGAGAAGGGGTTGTCACAGCGATTACACTGTCGCCCAATCACACCCGCCTTGCAGGGGCATTGACCTGTCTCTGGGTCACATGTGCGAGAACTGGCACCCAAATTGAAGCAGTCACAGGGGAAACAGGTGTCGCTATCTTTCGGTCGATAGTAGTTGTCCTGTGTAAAATAGATGTACGGATAGTCTCTAAAACATCCATTAACATTTATGGACAATAAATCTGGACCAGACTGAAAGGCTTGGGTAAATTATGTACAATTTAATCTTCATACCTTGCAGCGGCATTCTCCTGTAGTCTTATTGCAATCGGGGTTGAAGCCTTTGCTGACATCACAGTTGCAAGGACCGCACATGGGACTGCCCCACCAACCCCGAGGACATGGTTTTTCCACCCTGTGTGCAGAAAAAAAAGTATTATCAGCATGATTTTCTTTGTTCAGACTACTGCAAAGTGACATAATTGACAAAGCTCACACATTTGAACTTGTAACATCTGAACATCTCACTCTCAGATCACTAACGCATCAAGCAAATCAATCAACAAGTAAAAACCTTCCCATCAATCATTGGTAGGATTTGTCATGGTATAGAGATCAAGAGATTAGATGTGAAGGTTGGCAGACTTTAGACGATAAGTAATAACAGAACAATGATGACTGGGAATTGATGAGAAACAGGATTGTGCCTGTTTTTACAAGTGGAAGAAGACAGATTGCCCAAGCAAATACATTTTAACATCATTTTCTTGGGTGGTCGAAGACTCTTATACAGGTGTATGTATACATAGTTTATCCTGCGCTTTACACATAAAGCAGGTGATTTAGAAAGCAATAGTCTCCAAACACACTGTAAAAGATTGGTGAATCATCAAGGGGAATGGCTCAGCAGGGGAAAACAATGCCAAATGCAACAATATAACACAATGAAATCATGCATAATTGGAATAGCATAATAAATTGGCATAATAACGGTTGTGTGTACAATCAATGTAAGAGTATTTGAATGCTAATTCAACTTGGTAGAAGCTGGGCAAATTGGATAAGCCTATGCCATATTAATAACTGTGTTAATAAACATTTTATGGTAATAGTAATGCATTTCAGTTTGATTTCTTCATTAAATGTTTTTTTGGTACTGTTTTGTGTCACACATCTCAGTCCTGAAGTACAACATGGGGCAAAACGTTTGCAGTTTTTTTAACAGTTGCAGTTGTTTTTGGCCTTTAAAAGGTGCTAATAAAGTTCAAATTGTAAAAGTATTGTTGTTCTAATTTTTTAAATGATACTCAGTAAAAGGCCAGTTGGAGGTCAAACGCAAGTCCATTGTAGATTTATTTCAGGACACTGAGGGTAAGGAAAAAAACTTCTCTGCAAACCTCTCCTTAAAATATGCAGAGAGCAGGGCCGCATGGTGCTTATTAACTCAACATCAGGTGCTACCAGCGTGTTTGGGTCTTAATCTAATAGAGGACAGTCATGTCAACAGAATAAGTAAAGAAACAGAGGAAAAGACGTGTGTAAGTGATGAGACAGCATGACATTCATCACTGATCAGAGGGTTTAGCAGATTAAATATGAAAATAAAAGGGAAGGTAATAATGCTGTGGAGCTTGTGTGGACTTGTGACAGGGTGTATTGTGTTGTTTTCCCCTGCTTTGTGGAGAAGAGCCAAAACAGTAACAGACACACCCACACACCCACACACACACACACACACACACACACACCCCCACCGCTGGAATGAAGATGACTTCCATAATGCTAATCATTTACACTGACTGATACTACTGCAATGTGAAATTTCAGACATTGTAAAAAATGTGAACATTTCGCACTAAGCGTTTTTTCTCTGTGGCAAGAGATCTTTTTTTCAAATCTCAGAAATCAACACGAAATACTTCAGAAATCTTGTTACAATGTAAAAATCCCATTGCAGTCCTTCAATTCCCTTCTATCCATCCTGTTATTAAGTAAGTTATAATGTAAAGTCAGCCAGTCATTATCACAATATAAACCCGATAGGGTTGCCAGGACACTGACACAGTATAAATGTGCCCTACTTTAGCCTCACTATACTCACTTAGTAAAAAATACTGTATACTGTATAGCATATCTGAACTGCTAGATTGCTTGTATCATTGTGCAATTTAAACTATATTATTGCCCAGTTCTAATCTGGTAAATGTGACTGTAAATCTGGTCTCACACCGGACGAGAAGCGCAGCACCTCGTCACGCATTTAAAAATCAAACATATTGTTTTCTGTGAGCGTACGCACACCGGCGGCACCATTCCGTGTCTGTCCGTGGCATCTTGCAACGATTCAAAACAATGTAAAGACGTGGCGCGATGCGTCACAGTGCAGTGCAGTGCAGCGCAGCGCTTCTTGTCCAGTGTGCAACCAGTTTAAGGCATGCATATATTCTGTAACGCTGGTTAGCAATGTATGAAAAGTGGTATAAAAATGAATTTGACTCACTAACTAAAAAGACCATGTTTAAAAAGGTCAGTTTAATCAGCAGTAACCTATGCAAGCTTGATTCCACCTAGAAATAATAATAAAAACACAATTTCTGACTTTTTTTCTCAGAATTGTGAGATATGAACTAATTTGCAAATTATAAAGTCATAATTGCAGGATATATATATATACACGCAATTGCGAGAAATAAAGTCAGAATTGCGAGATCTAAACTCCCACCTGACTTTTTCTTGTTATTGCGAGATTATATTTCACACTTTTAACATTTGTATCGCAATTGCAAGTCTATATCCTGCAGTTATGATTTCTTCACAATTGTGATTTACAGTTGGGAGTTTATATCAATCACACTTCTAACTTTATTGCTCGCAATCGCTATATCATGCAATCTTGAACTTATTGCTCACAAATGCAAGTTTATATCACATAACTGTGAGAAGCCAAGTCAGAATTGTGAGATACAAATCACAATAATCCTTATGTTTTTTATTTAGTCGTGGAAATGGGCTTCCATAATTACCTGCTACTTAAAGTTTACCTAAAAATTCTACTTTTGTTCCAAAGATTAATGAAACTCTTATAGGTTTGGAATGATATAATTTCCATTAATTTGCTAAACCAGCAAGATTCATAGGTCAATCAGCTTAATTAAAAACTAGTCATGCTAGTTGGATTAGCAATATGGCTATGCTAGTCCAACAGCTTTACCAAAACCAACACTAACTAGAATAAACAAGTAGAATAAACAAGAACTTACTTGTTCTCACAGTACTGTCCATAGTAGTCCTGACTGCACTCGCATGTGTATCCATGAGAGGAGCTCGGCTTACGAACACAAGTGGACAAATGCTCACAGGGGTTCAGATGACATGCATCAACACAGTCTTTGCCAAAGAAACCTGTGAGTGATTGAAAGACAGAAAGAGAAAAAGAATGAAATAATTTGATGAATGCCTTCAAAGTGATATAAGATGCATCTGTACAGATGCAGTGAATGTGATGCAGGTGTCAGTACCGGGGTCACAGACGCAGGTGTGTGCATTCCAGTCATCTGTGCACTGGCTGTTGTCAGGGCAGATGTTGGAATCGCAGGGGTTGGTCATATCACATCCTTCTTCCACGTGAATCTTTAATGCCTGTTGCATGTTGATATTAGCCGTGTTGGTGGCAGTCTCCCCCATCCTGACACCCTGTGACACATTTGCTTGTGTCACTTATCACTTATTCATGAGACAGTTTTCTTCAGGGTCACACACCAAATTCATCAAAAATGTGGTGTCAGGGATTTAAAAAAAAAATTATAAATGCTGTTCTTTTGAACTTTTTAAGTTATTACAATTCTAAAATATAGAGTGATGGCCAAAATTATTAGAACACAAGTATTTTTATAATCTAAAAAATGGTTTAAAGTCAGTTAGCTGTCTTTTGTTGTAGTGTGTCAGTAGGAAATATCTGTTTACATTTCCAAACATTAATTTTGCCTTTGATAAAGTGAGATTTTTGTTTGTACAAGGTGTCTGACAACAGTCGGTTGTCTACACAGAAATCTGATCTGATTGTTATCCAGTCTTTCTGGAATGACAAGGAGAAACCGAACAACAAACGGAGACAGACTAAATCCAGAAGAACTGTGAAAAAGATGCTTCATGAAACCTACCTGCAAAGCTACCTGGAAAACTCTGCACAAGTTCAACCTAGAGTAAAAGCTGCTTTAAACACAAAGGATGCTCACACCAAATGTTGATTTAATTTAGTAAATAAAGGTTAATTGATAAAGAAAAACTATTTAGGCCATTATTTTAGACAGCATCCTCATTTTACAGCATTTTTACACAAGAGCTTAAAACTTTTTAAAGTACAGTAGCTTTGCGGGGAGGTTTCTTGAAACATTTGGAGACATTTGCTCAGTTCTTCTGGATTTAGTCTGTCTCAGTTTATATATATATATATATACATATATTAGTGGTGGGCCGTTATCGGCGTTAACGTGCTGCGTTAACGCGAGACTCTTATCGGGCGATAAAAAAAATATCGCCGTTAATCTATTCTCAAAGTTGGGTTGGGAGCTGGGTCTATACTACGCAAGCTATGATGACTTTCACCCTGATATTTTAACGCGGATGTATACCTAGCCGAATTGCACTGTAGGGGGCGAGAACGAGTCTTCGAACTAGAGGCTCGCAGTCCGTGATGGACAGATTGTTAACGGCTGGTCTATGTGGTAATACAATCGGGCAGGACATCCAAACGCTCACCTATCATTCATCAACCTCAAATATGGCTTTTCATCTGAAAGATGTATGTAGTAACAACTTTACATGGCCGCTCAATATGATGTTAACCTAGAGAAATGTGCGCTATTGAAGTGTTTGTGTGGAAGCGCGTTTGCTGCAAGACAGGCTCCGGTGCGCTCACTTGCTCTTAAAATCTCCGTCATTTTTGGTCATACAGATAAAAGTAGCCTAATACATCTTTCGAATCTGTAAAGACTCTACGTTTATTTGTGTGCACTCAGAATAACAACGAAACGTTGCGCTTTTAAGCAAACAGGATGCGCTTTAGGTCTCATGTGAACTTGAGCGAGAAACTCCGTCTGAGAGTGAAATGTCTAAAAAATAAAAATAGAAGACGTGTGTGTTAGCATGGATGATTTACATGAAATTTAATCTGTGCAACACTGTGCATAAGATGGCTTTCTGTTCAATATAATAACAAAAAACGACATTTTGGGTTTTTATTCAACTAATAAGGTGGGCACGCTGTGATCTGTACTATATTTCTACTGTAATTGACAGTTATCGGCAAAAAAAAACAACAACACGGGAGTGGGAGGGAATGGGAGTCATTCTTCCGGGAGTGGAACGGGATTTTCCTCCAGTTTTTTTCGTGGGATTGGGACGGGAAGAGATTAAAGTTTGTGATGCATTTTGGAAACAGGAGATGAGCCCCTGGTCTAATGCGCCACCTGGCTTGAGAAACCCGTTCTCAAAGACTTACTTTTAGTCATTATTTGGGTAGCACACATATTCTGAATGCCTTCGGCAGAATTCAAATGAGCCATTTTAATCTAGATAAAAAAAATTAATCTATGCCCACCTCTAATATATATATATAAAGAGTTCATTTGCAAAAAAAACACCACACGTTACAGTGGTGAGGGAAAAGCTCAATCTATTGCATGTAATCACATCCATACAGTTTATGATCGCAACAACATCAACGTTTGTCAGGCATCTACACTGAGGAGATTACAAAGATTAAACCAGTGTTCTTTTAACTCTAAAATATGAAATGTGGAGTTATATGCTTTTGCCAAAAAACGACATTTGGATTTATCTTCTTTTGCTATCAAACTAACTTTTAATATGTAAGAAAAATCATTTTTTCAATGAACTTTAATTTAGCAATTTGCCTGCATTTGTGTAGTAATGATTATTTAATCAAAACAACCAAACTGCAGTTTGATTGATATTACTTGGAATGTGCAATAAAAAACGGGATTTCTAAAAAATTAAATAAAATTGAGTTATCAGTTTTTGCAAATTAACTCTTCATCTATCTGTCTATCTTATCTATCTATCTATCTATCTATCTATCTATCTATCTGTCAATCTATAAATGTATTACACATATTGTATACGATTCACAACTGCCACTGTATCATGCAAGTTGAAAGATTCAAAGTCTTTCTCTTGGCCTTACCTGCATGCATCCCTTAAAACCCTGCTCAACACTGTTACTCTGTCCCAGACGTCCACCAATGAGCAGACTCCTCAGCTTAAGTCCAGGCAGCTCGTTTCCGATCTCTGTCGACTTCTGTAGAGCATGGAAAGACTTCAGTAAAGAGGTTTTAGCAAAGGACTGTTCTGATTTGTTAAGACCACAGAACTGACCATGAACATGTCGTAGTCCAGGTACACATTTGCCATGTACTTTGTGTCCTTCCCATCTTTGCTGCTCCTCAGCTCCACAAGGAGGTGATGCCATTCCCCGTCATTCACTCGGACTTCTGGGAAATTCAGCTCGGCCACTTTCTGCTCTCCCAGAAGTACTTGAAACTGCACATACTTGTCCCTTATCTTAGAAAAAGTAAATGTTTTAAAATAAATAAAAATGACTGCCATACCTGATTAAAAACATGGTATAAGAATGAATTTACATCAAATAAGAATGACCTGTATGACATTTGACACTCACCAGAAGGTTAACTTGAGATGTCTCGCCAGCGTTGACTTGCATTATGGTTGCGGATCCAATGCTTTGTCTGGTGCGAAACATTAGGCTGATGTACCAGGGCACAGAGATGGTGATATCAGGGTCGTTCCATGACACCATTGCATGACCATCAAAGTGCTGCGGCGAAGGCATGACTGCAAAAAAGTAAGACACAGTTTATGACTGACTGCATAAAAAAAGTGTTTTTTTTCCAGTAAAATGGAGCCTTTTGGCTCTGTGCCGCATATGTAAAGGAGTGGAAAAGCCTTAAACAAACCAAGGCTTATCAGCGATGTACTGCCGTCTACTGTTTGATTTGTGTGAAGGCAAACCAAATAGCAGAAGTGTGATGGTATGGAAATGCTACAGTAGAGTCACAAAGTCAAGTGAGGACTCGAGAGCCCTTCAGCTACGAGCGCTGATCACTGGCAAAAAGAGTGTGAAGTATTTCTACACTAGCACAATCCACAGTTCCTGCTGCCGCCTTGAAATCACTGTTACAGAAGACATTTCTCTGAGAGAGAAGCAAAGAATTAAAACCGAGACCAGGCATGTGATCAGTTAGAGACAAAAAAAATAAGAAAAATCTGACCATGCCCCAAGACACGCCCACACGCCACGCCCCCATCACTTATAAAAAATATATATTTTAACACATTAAAATATAGATCTTATACTGTACGAATACATACTATTGTCCTGTAAAAAATAAAAAGCAGCACTTAATCATGATAACACTTTAATATAATATATTATAATAAAGTACTTTAATATATTTTTGTAAAGTATATAGTATATAGAATTGTTATTATTATTAAAGTACCTGCCAAAAGTTTGTAAACATTACAATTAATGATTCTGAAATAAATATCTTCTGCTCATCAAGACTGAATTTATTTGATTAAATAAAATAAAAAATCAATATTGTGAACTAGATTTTTATATATTATAAAATATAATGCTATTAATGTGATGCAAAGTAGAATTTGCTTCATCATTACTCCAGTTTTCAGTGTCAAAATCATTAGAAATCATTTCAATTTATTTGACTCAAGAAACATTTCTGATTATTATCAATGTTGAAAACAATTTTGCTGCTTCGTGTTTTGTGTGGAAACGGTTATACACTTTATTTGTAAGGATTTTTTGATAAATATAAAGTTTAATGAACAGCATTTATTTGCATTTGTCAAACATATTAATTACATTTGTCAAAGCATTTATTAAATATAAATCATTTTAAATGTCTTCATTCACTTTTTTAGCACTTTCATGCATGAATAAACACTTTTTTAAATCTTATACAAATGTTTGAGTGGTCTCATTGTTTACACAAAAATATTAAGCAACAAAACTGTTTTTAACATTGATAATAATGAGAAATGTTCCTTGAGCAGCAAATCAGCACATTAGAATGATTTCTGAAGGATTGTGTGACACTGAAACTCCTCTTTGTAAACAACATATTTATAAACGTTTCTAATGATGAATGTTGTGTTCCCAAATGCAAATTAAAGGAGCTCAAACCAATCGCAGAACAGCGCAGCTGACACTAGCACCAACAGACTAGCACTACCCATACCCCCCCCCCCCCCCCACAAAAAAAAAATCCCTCGGATCTACGTGAATCTCATGGGTCGTCCCTCAGAGGTCGCAAAATATGGAAATCATTAAAAAACCACATCCCTGCGAGACATGCTAAGTCCTAAAAAACCAAGCCTCTGTAATATTACATTAACGTTAATTCTTTTGACATACGCTTTACTGTGATTAACATTGAAGTCAAGGTCTCGTTTTTATCACTTCACACACATTCACTGGGAATCAAACCCATGACCTTTATTATTGTTTTTCAAGTTCTATGTTCTGGATTCTGAGCTATATACATAAATTCGAAGTTTCATACATACATACTTTTGGTCTTGATCCATGATTCTTGAAAAATCTTATTATTTCAGACATTTGAAGATGCATAATGAACCAACGCATCACAAATATTTCCAAACGACACTAACATGACTAAAAAATTTGAGAGGTCGCCAAGGAACTGCCAGCCATTGCAGGCAGAATTACGTGTTTTACTAGAGATGGACATTCTATCTGTGCTATGGCAGAAGCGTAGAGGTGATAATATCTAAATTATGCTCTGCTCGCTCTGGAAACAAGCCATTAGCTCTAAAACAGTGCTATCCTGTAACGAAAACAAACCGCAAAGTTGGGGCTACTTCAGGTATCCATCTAATCAGCATCAAAAACAACACCCTTTCCTGGCAGGCACGCTTCCCTGCCAAAACATAAAATTGGAGAAGGCTGTTTCAGTCAACACGGTTGTTTATTAGACGATGACATGACTTGAACATTTAGAATGTATAATGGAGCTCTGCCCCAACAGGCCTGTGGAGGGACCTGAAAAAGACCAGCATGATTCATGCTTTCCCCTCTTGTTTGGGTGCCCCAAGCCTTACAGAACGTCCAACCGCAAAAAAACAGCCAGTGGCGATGTCAGTTACTCTATCATTTGGGTTGTTCAAACATATGCAAACACACCCACTTTCAAACACAACTGTCAATTAATCACAGTAGAGTTGTAAAGTCCTGTTGAGTATGTATCAGAATTGACTGCCAACAATGGCAAATGTGTCAAACTTATTTATTTCCTGTGACAAGCATGTTTTTCTAGGCAACAAAAGCGCTGACTTCAAAAATCCACCAAAGAATGAGGTAAGAACAGAAGGTCCTGTACTTCCTTTAATTGTGAGAAAATGGGGGAACAGTCATTTTAATCTAGACTGACAGTTGCTCCAAAACTGACAATTAAACTCTGTTACAAACTCTGTGAGCGGTATACTTAAAAATTATGTTATGTTCTATGATTCCTCATTTTGAGCCAAATCTAAGATGATTCTGCTGTATCTTTAACAAAGATCGCAATCCCAGAATGCATTGCAACAAGCAAAGCAGAAGAGTTGAGGAAAAACTATTAATATATGTCACTTAGGGCTACCACAATATTAGCTTTTAGATAATAGTGAACTCTCAATAATGAAATTATCGCAATATCTCTAGAAAATTTGAGAACATAATAATAATCAGTCAAATTAATATTTCACTTTTTTGTTTATTTTTTTCTGGTCATTTAATCACACTCAAAAATGTGTAGAAAGATTAAGAGAGAGTTTAGCGCTGAATTAATTAATTAATTACATGAAATCAACATTTATTTAAATAAAAAAATATATTATTATCACTGTTATTGGTATATTGCTACACCTCAAATATCCCTCGGGACTATTTCACCCAGTATTTGTTTGTGTTATGTATGTTTATTACATAATCCAACTGTTACCTTAGCATCATGCTAGTGCAACTCAAGTTGAGAAAAATACTGATTATAAATATACTTATATTTCATCAATATAATATGATATAATATGAGAAATATAAATAAAAATGGCTCAATTGAATAAAAATAGACTATTTTACTACATTTATTAGAGTATCAAAAGTATTTTTATTTCGTATAAATCTGAACCTAATTGCATCTGGTTTTGCCGTTCGCCTTGACCCAAAAGGCCACAACAACAGGTTGTAAAACCAAAGCATTGATTTTGTTGGCACTGAGTGACTACATTATCGTGCAGAGCAGAGGCATTATGGGAAATGCACTAGCAACTCTACTCAAATATTGCTCAGAATATGTGGAGCGTATATCCGTAAGGTTGATTTGAGGGAGCAAAGGAGAGAGAGCAGATCCTGACTGATGCTTATCTGCGAAGACATTTCCCTTTCAGGAAACACCATCACATTAATGCCACTGCCTGCTTCCTTTAAGTCCACGAGCAATCAACACCTAGTTCAAAATAACAAACGCATACACGGATGCGCGACGCATGCATGCACATGCATTCATGTCCATTGGCACGCTACCAAATAGTCCCACCTACCCTGATCGCAGTTCTTGCCACCCCGGCCTTCAGGACAGTCACAAATGTAGGTGTTCCACTTATTTTCACACTGAGCCCCGTGCTGACACAAACCCTCATAGCAGAAGTTCTTCTTCGCTGGACAGCCTGACAGTACAATAAATATATTGGTTTTGAGTTACAACAATCTAAAAACAAGTTCACTATGCACACTATAGTTTTGAATTGTTATGGTTTATGTCAGACCTTCAGTGGTGCCGTTGTTGGCGATGTAACTGGCCATGTCGATGGATTTACTGTCAATCATCAGGTTCCTCATGCAACCCACAAAGTCACGGTTTTGTATGGGGAAATCCTCTGGAAGATTGGGCACCCCGCCAAGCAGAAGAGGCCCAGTGAGATCCAAAGACCTGAAGAGGGAAAACAAAACATAGATTGTTTTTGCCAACAAACTCTCCAACAAGTTAATGGCATCAAAAGCTCACAATCTAGTGAGCTGTCCTGCTTTCTACAATCTAAAGCCTAAAGTATGCTTGGGTTTTTATGCATATGCTTGTATATGTGTAGACGCAGTTTGTGTCAGTACAATATGCTTGATTTTTCATGTGCCTTGAATTTTTTACTAATTAGTTGGTCCAAAAGGTGGCAAGGTGGCCCAAGAACAACAAAAACAAACCATCGGAAACAGCAACAACAACAAACCTCCGAGTAGGTGGGCACTTGTGTGAGGGGGTTAAGAAATACCCACAACTCTAATTTACAAAGACTTCAAAGACATTTTTATTTTTCATACCTTCTGGAGAGAAATAGTGCAGATACTTGACAAAGACTAACATTTTTTGTGTAAATTTGTTGAGTGCCTATGTTCCTAGACGTTATCAAATGCAGTCTATATTAAAAAGCTACGCATTCAGTTGTATGAATACATTAAAGCACAAATTATCCTTTTTTACTACAAATTATACAGTTTTTATGAACACGTGGGTTTGCATGCAGTTTACTAATACAATTCACCAATGTTACATGCAACTTATTGTAAAGTGTCATAATTGTTTTGTCTTTTAAATAAGTATCTTATTCTCTTATTCAATTAAAAATACAGTAAAACTGCAATTCTGTGAAACATTATTCCAATTTAAAATAAGAGTTTTATATTTTAATATATTTTAATATGGAGTTTTAAAAAGCTGTTTCACATGATCTACCAAAAATTATTCGAATATGCTGATTTGGTGCCCAAGAAACATTATAATTTCCATCACAAATGCAAACAGTTATTTTTCTTTTCTGTCTCTTTTGATCAATGTGATGTTTCCTTGCTGAAAGTATTTATTAAAAAATAAAAATCGTACTGACCCCAAACGTTTGAATGGTAGTATATATAATAATACAAATTATTATACAAAACATTTGATCAAATTCCCCAACAACATAAACATCTATATGAATTCCACCAGTAATTCAGAATTTCAGATCCCACCAGTAAACTATGGAGAAAATAAACCAACTAACAAACAAACAAAAAACTTAGTGTATCATGTAAATTATCATGAAAAATTATATATCATATCTGAGACCATCAGTCACACTTTATTTTAAGGTCCAATTCTCACTATTAACAAACCATTAACAATGAATTTTGCCTTAATAAACTCCTAATTTGCTGCTTATTAATAGTTAGTAAGATAGTTGTTATATTTAGGTATTAGGTAAGATTGGGGATGCAGAATATGCTCATGCAGAATATGTGCTTTATAAGTATTTATAAGCAGCCAATATTTTATTAATAGAAATGCTAATAAGCAATTACTTAGTGAAAATTGATCCCTATACTAAAGTGTACCTGACCCTCTGATTCCTCTTAAAATCACAGCGTGATTAAAATCTTTATAAGATAGAAGACAGGTGAAAGGGGGAGTGACCTTCCTTAACCAATCTGTCAATCACAGTGTCCATGACAACAGAGCCTTAGGGAGTGGAATGTTGCCATGCAGTATAAAACAGGTCAGTGCTTATCAGAGAGAAGCGACGGTTTAAACCTTCACATTTATCTGTTGTTTTTTCTTTGAAGTGTTTTAATGCACAGCTCTGTTCCAGCATGCAACAACATCTGATGCTGCAATTGCTACCTAAAGTATGAGACGATCCTTTACAAATTAAAGATTTTAGGACGTGTGTCCTTAAGGTCTCTGAGTGGGCGTGAGAGAGTTAGCAAATGTGTAATTATGAATCATTAAAAAAGGTTCATTATCAAGAGAATGAGTTGTTGTTTGATTTACTCAGAGAGCCGGATAAACTCACTTCTTCTGTCCCGTCTGGGTGCCCTGGGCAGCGCAGGAATAGTTGCCAATGTGATTGCCGAAACGCACGGCCATGGCAATGTCACAGTCGTCCACCGCGACTACTGCCACCTTCTCACCCGACGGCCCTTGAGGCAAACCCAGATGACTTATCTTAGGCTGAAAAGAGAAGAAACAGAAAATAAGTTGCAGATTAAAAATAAACAGGATGAGCAAAGATTCACAGAAACACATTTTTAAACTAGACTTTTTACACTTTTTGAAGACAATGAGATTGTTGTTAGTTCCTGCGAACCTAGCAATACTTTTTTTTATGCGCTTTCTACTACCCTTGCAAAAAAGTGTGCGTAATTGTATTCAATGTACATTTTCATGACTGGTTTTTAACATACTTAAGCAGACTTTTAAAATGGGCACTTTGTAATAGTTTTATTATATTTAATATAATTGTTTAATAATCTTTTGTCATGCTTTAAATAACTACACTGATTTTTGTGTTGACTAATTTACTAAAGCATGTGTAAAGCACTTTATCACAATTTTAACTATAGTGTGATATAGAATATTACATTTACAATGATTCTAAATTCCGACATCACCATTAAAATGTGCAATTGCAATTGAAATAAATTCAGTTCTTATAAAGCATGCTATTATCATAATACGTACTCTTTTCCCCCACAAGGATACACAAGTAATATGTAATGAGGTTACACTGTAAATAATCCTATACACTGCAAGCTGTGTTGCAGATTCCTGCCGTGTTTTTATTCAAGTGTTGTAACGGATGCCAGGCTCCTGTAATATGATCATCTCAATTAATCAATGATATTTGTAATATCTGCACATTTCAGTTAACTCCTTCATGTAAACTTTAAGTGATGAATTTCATTTTGCAAAGCGACTGGATCAAATCTTAGGCCTATTTTAGATATAGTTTCGTTTTGTCCCAGCAAAGTTTATGGACTGAAATACTTATGTTAAATCTAATTTCAGAAGTCTATTTCATGAGTATGTTCCTAATATAAAGAGGATTCCGGATGTTTACAGAATCCTTTGCATACTTGTGTGAATGCACACACTCACAGATAAAAGCTGTTTGCAGGAGATATATGTATGTGCCATGTGCTCATGTGGGCCATCTGTCTGATTGTGTAATGCATGGCGAGAAAGTGACAGTCAGAAAGAAAAGTTGTGTTGTGTGTAAGCATTCACTCCCAGCATGGCACACTTTCCAATGCACAGCAGCTTTATCTAAACTATCACTGGCACTCTTACACAGAAATAACTCTTTCCTAGTGCAAAAGCACTCACACTTTCCATTAGGTGCCATCTAAACATGACGCAATTTGAGTCTTTATTTTCCTTCCTGTTGCTATATATATACATATATATACTGTACATGAATGTGTATCTTAGTGTTCACTTCCCCTACTGACAAACAAAGTCTCAGGGGTTGATTTTATTAATACTAACAGATTTCAACTTCTTTATTTGATCACATTAAAACCATTTAGAAGCTTTTTGACTATTCCATTATTTTTATTTCTTTTTTCAACTTTTCAAATGCCTATTATTTATAGATTTTATGGTTACCCATGTACTGGACCAAAACGTCCAATCTTAATCTATAAAATTCTACCTAGGAAATTATACTTAGATTAATAAGACTTAAATTAGACTATTAATGAAAAAATGCAACAAAATTAGATTTGACCATGATAATTGTAAAATAGTACTACTATTATTACTACTAATAATAATCATAATAATACAATTTTTTTATCTATAAAAAAAAAACTGTCCAAGTACGCACATCCAGTAGGCAAAAAGCTCAATGTGGGTGCTCCACCACACTGGAATTTGAACCCAAAAATCTAAGTAGGCATACCACAGCTCCAGAGATTCACAGTTAAACCTATTCAAATTGTCTTTTCTACTTTTCTTTCTGTCTGTCTGTCTAGACATAGAGATATAGTTTCTCATGGAGAAACAGGGTGTGGTCTCAGACACAAACCCCATCAGGGGACTAGCCTAGACAAAAGCAGCTACAAAGATCTTAAAAAGAAGTCTGTATTTTAAGGGAAGCACACTGTTTAGGTGAAACTTGCTGCATTCATTTAGCCTGTTTCCAGCAGGATATGAGGGTGGGAGGTATTATTCAGATGGATATCTCTGCTCATGCTGGGTGTTTTCAACACATATCTGGCTGATAATCTAGAACCACTTGTATATACTCACTTTGTATACTTGTATGGCATGTTTTTTTTTCTTTTACTTTTTTAAGTATACATACATCTATATCTTAGATTTAAGATTATTTTTTTATTGTTTTATATTTACATCATGATTAGAGAATTATGTTAAGCTTTAACATGCATATTTAAATGTAGAAATGTATATTTTGTATATGTTGATATTTTACATATCTCTAGTCTGACACTCCTGCCACATATTCAACTTGGGAATTTACTTAATTTAATGAGTCTCATTTATTATACAAAACAAAACAAAAATATATGAAAATTATCCATGCATCCATTCCTATATGAACTGTTGAACTGAATGTATAACTTAAGTAAGAATGGTTTTAAAATGTATTTATACAAAAAAACAACACTATATCAGCTGCCTTGAACCGTACAGCACAACACAGTCAACAGACCAGGTCAAGTATGTTCCTCTCCACTGCCTTTGATTTAGTAGCTCAGCTTCATGCTACTTGATTTCACCAACTAATTTATCTGACCTCTTAATCAGTGGAGTAGAAGATCAACACTCCATCTACCAAACGCTGCAGGAAACCACTGTTTTTTAGAAACCTGCCATCCAAAGAATCACAAAAAGCAACGATAAGACACGGTTCACGATTTGTTGAATGAGACCAAATGTATTGTATGTGACTGTATTGTGACCTGGAACATGACTTTAAAATGGCCTCTATTTATCTTCTAAATATACATTCCTGGGTTTATTGTTCATGATTCTTTATAATGTTTCATCTAAATGTAATAACTCGCTCTTGACTGAAACTTTCAGCTTTCTTACCCACATAGGTTATAATGTTAATCAATAACCAAATCACTTCTTATGTGGTTTACATTACGTGCGTTTTCGTTTTTAACCGGCATTTTTAAAATGAATGCGATCCTCGTCTACACTTTCGCTGTGTTTCAGAAATGACCCTTTTATTGTTTACATGGTCGTCAAGTATACGCAGAGCGAATGTGGGCAGCCACGCTATCGTTTTCAAAAGTCTCCGTTTTGGTCCGTTTCCTGAAACGCAGCCCCAGAGTTTTCAAACTAAAACAGGGTCGGCTACGTTTTCGAAAGTCTCCATTTTCAAAGGTCAGAGTAGTGTAATCAACAAACTTAACTGTAACAAAAGTTATGCGTGTTTAAATGAAAACGCACTAGTGTAAACATAATCTTAAGCCATACAATAACTCTAAAAATAACTATAAAGATAACGATATTAGCGCCCACACCAGCAATGAATGTTTGTATCGTTCTTCAACTGGAAAAACATTGTTCTGAAAGTGATTCCAACGATATCGTTTCTCTGTGTCCTTATCTTTATAGTTGTGGTGTGTGCTATTCTTTAATATTGAGAACGATTTTTAGAACTATATCTTTATCGTTATCTTTATAGTTATCGTGCTTGGTGTGAACAGGCCTTTAGACTTAGTTTTACTTGGTCATTTAGCTCTATACCTATAGGCAAAACAGGTCTTCCTACTCCAATCAAATTCTGAAGGATAAAATAACATATATATAAATATATACATTATTTTATTATTATTACCTAAAAAATACATGTGTCACAATTCAGAGGTCAAATAGGTTGCAGAGGGCTATTCATGTTAGTTTTATTACACATATCTTGCTAATTAAAAAATATTGTAGGAGTACAATAAAAATGGATATATACTGCTTATAAATATGCGCTTTCATAGCATAGAAAACTTTATGGAGGTCTCAGGTTATATAATTTAATGTCATTTTGAGTACTATATTCTTTGACTTTTGATGGTATTCTTTTGTATCTTGACACATAAGCACAATTTAATACATTGTTACAACTCCTGAGGAAGAAAATCAGAGTAGCAAAAAACTTCAGCAAAGTCTTAATTTGCTCTTCTTTTAACTCATTGCTGTCTAGGATAAACAACCGAGATAGATCTCACTACTGTTTACTTCCTAAGGGTTTGTTTGAGTGTCAAATCCTCATGCTTCCGGGTGCAATTTGAGTCAGATTAGCCTCGTTTGCTCTTTTCGTTGTGTAAAATGACCGACAGACCTAAACAAAGACTTCAGTGTTGAGACAAGTCGCCATTACTGAGAATTCCATGCTATTTCCAGACCAGCGAACAAACAATTTTCACATATACTTTTTGAAATGTACAAAAAATATCCGATCAACAAAAAAAAGACATTGGAATTCAAATGAATGACATAAAATGTTCATGACTAAACCCTATTAGCCTAAATATCAATAATCCCGCTTTGAACTTGTTAATCGACTTTTCCTCTGTTCTTTCTTTGTGAAAACTGCTCTGGTAAGGCGGTAACTTCACCAGGGGAGAGGTTGTTGGGGGTAGTTCCAGATCTCTGGGGGTTCTGGCTATATGCCACACATTACTGGGAGAACAGAAAACAAGCGGGGCTCCAAACATGCACATCAGGCACAGATGGGAGCGCTATTTGGGCAGGTACCACCATACTGTTTTTATGATGACTGGAGGTTTTATACAGTACAGATTCCCATCAGCGGTTTAACAAAGATATTAGCTACCAGTGTTTTACTTTATCTGAATCAAACTTGATCTTAGTGTCTGGCTGCATACCATGCGTCCCCCGGCTTTTTAAAAAGGCAGGTGTCTACTTGTGTAAGGTTTCCCCCTCAGGCTGCTCTGCACATTAAAACTGCATATGTATGTTTTGCTATGAATTAATCTGGATCAGAGGTGTTTTAAGTGGGATTTGTTTTATTGCTGTTCACCCATGCCTCTCTCCTATGTTATATGGCAGTGAGGCAGACCAATGCAGGTGATTTTATCTAGTACAGCAGATGTGGGATCTGGTTTCATGGTAGAGAAGGTGGTACATTGTGGCGAGGGGGGCGTGGTTCAGCGAAGTCTGCAGCGGGAGAAAGACTCAGGAGACAGCGGTAAGTAAGTGGGTCAAGTGCAAAATGAGGATCACCTGTGTCTGATTGCAGTAATTGGCGTGGAGACCGGATAAAAGCCGCTGTGGAACGGCAGTTCAGAGAGAGAGACGGAGTGAAGACTCGGGCGCATGGTCTGTGAGCGGGAGACAGCCGAAACGAATGCTGAGAGTGATCGCGGAGACAACCGAGAGAGTTGATGTTTTTAGAGCGCGCAGAGTGCGCAGCTGTTTAAGTTTATCTGAATAAATTTCACCCGAGTCTTCCTAAGCCAACCCTGTCCACTTCCTTCCTTCTATTACGAACATTGTTACATTGGTGCCGAAGCCCGGGAGGAAGGAGGGACACGCTGTCAGAGAGCCCTCGCTGCTGAGTGGGATCGCGGTGCTGAGGAGATCGGGCAGCAGGAAGTAGCGGAGACCGCCAGTGGCTGCCCGAAGCGGTGGTGCTGGAGCAAAAGAAGAACAGGTGGGACGGAAGACACGCTGCCGTGCTCCTGGGTCGAGGAGGGGTGGCTGTCGTCCGAGAGGGAGCGGAGGAGTCGCCCCGTTCGCCTGGAGGCCGAAGCCTGCTGCCATCCGCCATGTTTGGGGAGGAGCAGGGAACGGGGGACTCGCTGCCGGCTGCCCTCGACCGGAGGAGCCACCGCCGGCCGCCAGGAGGCGGAGGAGCATCGGGCCGTCCACCAGAGAGGTCCAGTACCATCGCATGGCACCGCGAGTGAGCCGCTCAGTTGGTTGAGGACCGAGTGGCAGTGTGTCCCTCCTTCCTCCCGGGTTTCGGCACCAATGTAACAAAGTTCGTGTAAAGGAAGGAAGGAGGCGGGAACCGGCGAACATTTAACATATTTAATAACAAATAAATAAACAAACAAATGAAACGCGGCAGCCCCTCACGGCCGACTGCCGCACACAAAACACAAACTAAAACTCCAGGCCTGGTCCTCTCTCGTCTTCCACTGTTGTCACTCCTCCTTTTATTCCTTCCGGAGCTTCTCCGTGGGACTCGAGACCGGTGAGTGGCGCAGGTGTCGTTCATTATCATTCACTCCACCGGCCTCGCTCCGTTCCCACGGCTCTCGGCCCCGCCCCACTCGTCACATACATCAACCCGGATTTGGGAGAAATTACGGTTTCTCACAGGTCTAAATTGGTGCCAAACTGATATGGATAACAATATATAAAGATATCTACAATTCTCTTTGGTGGAGGATACTGTATTGGAACGGTTATTGAATCACATATAATATTACATAATAATAAACTTCCCATTTCTGAAGTCCAACTTAATCAGATGAAAAACTCATTCATATTAGGGGCCAGATTTACGAACAGCCTGCAGTGGTGGACAAAGTACACAGATCAAGTACTTGAGTAAAAGTACAGATACGTATAGTAAAATATTACTCCAGTAAAAGTAAAAGTACTGCTTTTTAAATTTTACTCGAGTGAAAGTACAAAAGTACTCAATTTTTTATGTACTTAAGTAAAAAAGTACCGATAGACAGATTTATTTTGCAATTTTATATAGACTACTTTATTTAATTTTATATTAGCACATATTTTTATAATCCTACTGCCCAAAATACCTGGGTTTTTCCCAAAATAACCACTATATAGAGTCAAGATATATATTTTGTTGATATGGACTACGTTGATGAGAGTGATGTAGTAGTTCACTGTGAAGCTTACACTGCCATGTACCTGAGAGAAAACAGATTTCACCATCTAATTTTCACCAGGAAGAAAAAAGTGTTTTAGAAGTTTTAGTTTTTGCAGAACGTCAGTTATATATGACATGAGAATTAGGCCTGAAATTAGGAAGAACATTTTAAGGAAAATCGAATTATATTTTCATAATGAATTTTTTTCTTCTCAAACCTTGTCTGTGGTGTAAAAACACCCCTGGCCAAATGCCCCCAGAGGGCATCACTTACCACTCTGATAATTACTGTAGTTATGTTCTGAACATCACGTCCTTTCTTTTTCCCTCAGATGTAATCTATCTAGGTGGCTGAATAAAGATATTTGGACTTTATATCTAAAAATTTCCTCAACTTAGCACCAGCAAGCTTGTTAGCTAGACAGCTAGCATTCGCTAACAATATTTACTTATTTTCAGTATGGTTATGAATAAACATTCATATCTGTCTACTCGGCTAACGTTAGTTGATCTGAACAATATAAAAATGTATACTGTTGATAAACAATACAAAAACAGACGTCACATAGGTCTAAATGCATAGCATTTTAATAAAACTGCTAACGTTACAGCAGCGGGGAATATGAACGTGCATGAGTTATTGTATTTAATCGGTGTTATTTTAATGTTTTGTTTTTTGACCTAAAACATAACGTTAGAGACACTGATGTCGATCTGTCTGCATTCAAGCATTTCAGTGGGCTTAATAGATCACCCTTTACAGCAGATTTAGTTCACTGACAGTTTTGACCTAAATATTATTTTCAGTTACAATAATTAATCCTAAAAAACGACATTAGTAACTTACTTTTCACAGCATCAGTAGCGCGCGCTCACGAGATCTCCCGGTTCTTTACTTGTGAGTTCAGTTCACTGAAGAAGACTCGCTCTAAACGGATCATTTGAATCAGTGAGTTTTCGACTCAAGAACAGCTGCAATCGGATCATTGCCATTCGTGAATGAATCGTTTGTTGCGATTTGCGAACCGATTGAACAGGTTCATTGAAAATAATCAGTTTGTTCATGAATCAGACACCGCGTCTGCGTCTCGGACCACGTGATGTATCACGTGAGTAACGATATGTTTTATGAAATGTAGTTAAGTAAAAAGTACGATCTTATGCTTTGGAATGTAGTGAAGTAAAAGTAAAAGTTACTCAAAATAAAACTACTCCAGTAAAGTACAGATACTTGAAAAATGTACTTAAGTACAGTAACGAAGTAGTTGTACTTCGTTACTGACCACCACTGACAGCCTGTGCCAGTGCACAGTCATTTGGCATTAAAATAGTACTGGCAGGATTTACTAAAGACACACATGCAGTCAAATCACCTTAATTTATATAGCGCTTTTAAACAATAATGATTGTGTCAAAGCAACTTTACAGTATCAAATTTATATTTTCCTATCAAATAGGAAAATAGTGTGACAATAATGTAAAATGACAATAGTAAACACTCAATTTTCAGTTAAAGGCATTTCATTATTGAATTCAGTGATGTCATAATCCAGCTCAGTTCTGTTCTAATACAGTATCTCACAGAAGTGAGTACACTTCTCACATTTTTGCAAACATTTTATTATATATTTTCATGTGACAACAATGAAGAAATTATACTTTGGTACAATGTAAAGTGTATAGTGTGTATAGAGTGTATAGCTTGTATAACATTGTACATTTGTTGTCCCCTCAAAATAACTCAACATACAGCCATTAATGTCTAAAATGCTGGCCACAAAAGTGAGTACACCCCTGAATGAAAATGTCCAAATTGGGCCCAAAGTGTCAATATTTTGTGTGGCCACCATTATTTTCCAGCACTGCCTTAACCCTCTTTGGCATGGAGTTCACCAGAGCTTCACAGGTTGCCTCTGGAGTCCTCTTCCACTCCTCCATGATGGCATCACGGAGCTGGTGGATGTTAGAGACCTTGCGCTTCTCCACCTTCTGTTTGAGGATGCCCCACAGATTCTCAATAGGGTTTAGGTCTGGAGACATGCTTGGCCAGTCGTCACCTTTACCCTCAGCTTCTTTAGCAAGGCGTTGGTCGTTATCATGTTGGAATACTGCCCTGCGGCCCAGTCTCCGAAGGGAGGGGATCATGCTCTGCTTCAGTATGTCACAGTACATGCTGGCATTCATGGTTCCCTCAATAAACTGTAGCTCCCCAGTGCCGGCAGCACTCATGCAGCCCCAGAACCGCTGGGGTGTGTCAGCACTCATGCAGCCCCAGACCATGACACTCCCACCACCATGCTTGACCGTAGACAAGACACACTTCTCTTTGTACTCCTCACCTGGTTGCTGCCACACACGCTTGACACCATCTGAACCAAATAAGTTTATCTTGGTCTCATCAGACCACAGGACATGGTTCCAGTAATCCTTAGTCTGCTTGTCTTCAGCAAACTGTTTGCAGGTTTTCTTATGCATCATCTTTAGAAAAGGCTTCCTTCTGGGATGACAGCCATGCAGACCAATTTGATGCAGTGAGCGGCGTATAGTCTGAGCACTGACAGTCTGACCCCCCACCTTTCAACCTCTGTAGCAATGCTGGCAGCACTCATCCACCTTTTTGTCAAACACAACCTCTAAATATGACGCTAAGCACATGCACTCAACTTCTTTTTTTATCAAATCCTCAGAGAGTTCTTTGCCATGAGGTGCCATGTTGAACTTCCAGTTACCAATATGATAGATTGAGAGCGATAAGACCAAATTAAGACCTGGCACAGGGGAGAGAAAATGGCTAATTGGGCCCAATTTGGACATTTTCACTTAGGGGTGAACTCACTTTTGTGGCCAGCGGTTTAGACATTAATGGCTGTGTGTGGAGTTATTTTGAGGGGACAGTAAATGTACACTGTTATACAAGCTGTACACTCACTACTTTGCATTGTAGCAAAGTTTAATTTCTTCAGTGTTGTCACATGAAAAGATGTAATAAAATATTTGCAAAAATGTGAGGGGTGTACTCACTTCTGTGAGATACTGTAGTATTTTGCAATCAAGTCGGTGATATCGCTGGAAATGAAGTGTCCCCAACTAAGCAGGCCAGAGGCAACAGCAGCAAGGAACCAAAACTCCATTGGTGACAGAATGAAGAACAAAGGTGCTAAAATTATCCAATTAGTGCTAAAAAGGCATGGATTTTTGCACCTGACCTTATTGAATATGAATTTGTCTGAGTTTCCCTTTCAGAAACAAAATGGGAGGAGACTATTAAAATTAATCACGCAACACAATTACTAATGTTTGCGCTCGTCAAATTGCTGGTATTTGCACCATTAGTTAACGTCCAAAAATAAGCATGTCAAATTATTTTACACTTTTCCACATGTATTAATTTATTTGAAATGCCAGAAGACCACATTATACGAATCCGAACATATCCTTATGCTAATTTGCAGTGCACTTGGTAGACTGTGTATGTGAATATGGAAATGAGATGTTGCGCTGTCAATAAATCACCCACAGAAATGTTCACGCCCATCTGCGCTGTTTTGGAATTGCGCTCTCTCGCTAATTTGCCCTGTTTAGTAAAGCTGGCCCTAGGTCTTATTTTAGTAATCTAGTATTAGCTTTTATTTTTATATTTTAATTTTAGCTTGTTTTAATAATTGCGCTTTTGTAATAATACAACTTTTAATAACCTGCTTTTGTCTTTTTCTTTATTAATATTTATTTTTAGTTTTAATTTAATTTCTATTTCACTTTTAGTTTTTAGCCATTTCAGTATTTCAACAAACTTATTTTGTTTCTGAGTTTTTATATTTAAAGTTTACATTTATATATATAGTTTAATATATATATTTTTCTTTTACTTCAGCTACATTATCTTTTAAAAATGAAAATGTTAAATAATTAATTGAAATATTATGAATTTTCAGTCTATTATGTATATGGCACAACTGACCATTGAAACTACTGGTGTGGGTGTGTTTGCATTGTAATCTGATCTGCATGATACATTTTGTTAAATGAATGCTAAAAAAATGCTTATAGTTTTTGCAGGCGCAATTCAGTCGTAATAAATCCCCCCTCCGTGTGCACTCATTTGTTAAAGCATGGTGCTGCCCTCTTCCCCCACCCCCTTTGGTTTCTGGGTAATTCTTCTGTGAAATCAGCCTGACCTTTTAAAACTTTCCTTAGCTAGGCTATGACTGACTAAAACACTTGATTTATATGTAAAGTATATAAATATGAAGTAATTTAGGAAGTGATTCTGTTATGTATGTCAAAGAGAGTATGAGGTTTCTTTGTTTTTAAATAAACAGTCTTAAAGGAATAGTTCACCCAGAAATAAAAACTAATCATTCACACATCTGAAAAGTCAATGTTTACTCTTTGAGAATCGAGTCAGTTCTCAAGTTAAACTGACTGACTCAATCATCTGTTTTTTCACAGTTAATCTTCTGATAAGTTGTATCATATTTATGGTGATTTTGCGAAAGTTTTGGACTACATTGTAACTGCATGGAAACGGAACAACACAAGGGTGAGTAAATGATAACCAAATGTTTATTTCTGAGTGAACCATTCTTTTAAAAGAGGCCTCCAGTTAAGGTTTTCTCTCAGGAGTGTTGAAAACTCCCGTCACCTCGACACATGGGTCTCTAGGAGGGTTTGCTGGAGCCATGGCAACACACTTGATCCCAACAGCTCCTGACAGAGGATGAGGTCAAAGAGAGAGGCTCGAGCAAACCTTCATTTCACCCGAACAGATCGGGGGCGGTGGGTATGAAGAAATAATTGCTTTAAAAAGAATCATATCATGGAAAATAGGATTTTCATGTTCCTTAAAAATCAATGGGATGTTCTAGATTTACATACTCTAACACACACACAAAACAAAGCATCTTCTCGTGTCCACCAATATTATACTGAAACCAAAATACAATGTTTTTATGTATATTTATATTTGTTATTTTTTTATATTAGTACTGATGCTGAGAATTTAGCTTTGATCACAGGAATGAATTACATTTAAAATATATTCAAAAAGAAAGCAGTTATTTTAAAACAGTAAAAATTTAGCCAATTTCACAATATTAATGCTTTTGCTGTATTTTGGAAAAAATAATGCAGGATTGGTGAGCAGAAAATAATTATAATATATATATTTTTTAAACTGTACTGTCTAGAATGTTTGACTAGTAGTGTATTATTCCACGAAATGATCAGACAGACAGACAGACAGACAGACAGACAGACAGACAGACAGACAGACAGACAGACAGACAGACAGACAGACAGACAGATAGATAGATAGATAGATAGATAGATAGATAGATAGATAGATAGATAGATAAACTAAAGGTTGAAGGCTAATCTATAATGATTGCTTTAAAAAAGCAGAAAAAAAGAAGAACATTTCTATTTAATCACAAATTAAGTTTTGTTAAATCTCATAAACCATCAGAAATATTACTAAAACCAAACGGGCCTGGCACAACTCTATGAGAAACTTGCTTTAGAGATGTTTGGCACTGTTTGGGCACGTTGTACATCTGATAGCTCATTTACAGAGATCAAAATTGCAGTCTTAAGGGTACAGCAATGTTTCTGCTCTAAGCAGTACTCTTAAGTTTCACATTCTCAAAAAATTGGTTCTGGACATGTACTGTTCAGCCCATCCAGTGTAATACAAGCACAAGAGTAAGAATCAATCACCGATATGCAAACGTGCCCTGAGTCTACCTTCACAACAGTGTTTCGACTGCTAACACAAGTCAGTACAGGAGAACACGAATGTAAACGGCCCTAAATGGCTTGTGTTTTCCCCAGAGGGGCAAACTGAGCACGGGTTTGACAGTAACGGTTGTGTACAAGCCCTAGAGTTCAGGCAAAACCGCTCAGCTTTCAGATAAATCCGCCGCTGCTGCTACTGGCCTGTCAGTTAAATGGGAAGACAACTGTGTTATGAGGGATTAATGCAGAACGTCAATCAACAGATTGGGTTACACACAAAACTACAAAACACCATGAAAAAACTGATGATAGAGTCATCTTATACTTTCGCATTACTTGTGAAATAAATTCAGGTATGGCAGCTTTTTCAGAGCTGTGAATGTTCATTTTTGTGTCACAACAAATTTTTTTCTTTTACTTTGCTTTGAAAATTTTAGATTTTAAGAGTATCTCTCATTTAAATATTAATATTAAATTAGTCAATCAAGTTGGCTTTTGTGGTTTATGAGGACTCTCAACAAGCATAATGATTTTCATACTGTGCAAACTATATTTTCTATCACCCTAAACCTACCCCTCCCAGAAAACATTGTGCAGAATTTCTCATTCTATTTGATGCATAAGCCCTTTGAATTGCGGGGACACCAAAAGCAGGGATCCCCAACCCTGCTCCTGGAGAGCTACCATCCTGCTTCCTGCCAAAAGTGTCTTTATAAATCACGTTCACATTGTAATACCTATACTGTCATACCCATGTCATTATACAAATTTGTGTCCTCATAAACCACACACACACACACACACACACACACACACACACACACACACACACACACACACACACACACACACACACACACACACACACACACACACACACACACACACAAACTCACACGTGTCATGAGGGCCATTTTTACAATACAAGAAATCTAGCTTAAGAGATGCTTTAATTTGTATTATTAAGGAAATATGCTATTTATTTCCACCACACACATACACACACCCAAACTTTCTTCCTCTCCTCTGTGGAATTGTGTCTGGTGCAGGTGTCATGGCAGAATCCATCTGTATATAAATGTTGTACGGAGGGGGTGTCTTTGTCACACGGATCTCCTTCACTATCACACATCATTACTTCAGCTGCCCTCTGGCTGTGTAAACCTAGAGCTGTGAATAATTCAAGGGAACTGGCCCTAGTTCACACACAAGGCCTCAGGACATACACATAGCACGGTGTTGTCGGCTGGCCTACGGGACATGGGGACCACTTTTAAACTCATGTGTCTCAATAACACATCTCATTTATCAATGCTCGGCCGAGCTCCAGATGGTAAGAGATGGACGTGTGCTTTTGTCCCGTGCTATGTGCGTAATCCACAAAAAACGCCTTTAAGAAGGAAAAGTGTGCAGGTACAAAGCCCTCTCTTATTTCAGGTGCTGTCCACTTCTCACCAAACAGGTTCCTGAAGACATTCATGTCAAATAATAAAACTCTTTACAGTCTGGATAGACCAAACCCCAAAACTATGATGTGCTCTGAATTACAAGAAGATCGTACAGATTTTGGCCAATACAGATTAGACAAACAAAGGTCACTCGTTTTTAATGGTCCAACTCTTGCTATTAACAAACAGGTGTTGGGTAGGATTAGGGATGTAGAATATGGTCATGCAAGATGTGCTTTATAAATACTAATAAACAGCCAATATGTTAATAATAGGCATTAGTGTAGAGCGATATGGTAATATCGCCAGCCTGTAAGATCGCCGATACACAATAGTATCGTGCGTGGGTGGGGGCAAGAGAGAAACTCTCTGTACTTTTCATAGGCTATTTCATAACTATTTGGTCATTTTAAACCGTGAGAGAGAGAGAGAGAGAGAGAGAGAGAGAGAGAGAGAGAGAGAGAGAGAGAGAGAGAGAGAGAGCAGAATCCATCTGTAAAGAGAGAGAGAGACGTTAAACACATGCTTTATTTTACAATTATATCATGGAATAACATTGACAATTATCACCAATGCATAAAGAGTACATTTTACATTTGAATTTTTTAATTCAATGTTAATTCCTTAAAACTCAACAGTGCCAATCAAGCACTAATTCATCGTCATTATCATTCACAAAAATAAAATTGGTATTTATACACCACTTTCTTTTAAATATTAATATATCATTATTCATTTTATAAAACTCATACTCTATTTTAACTCTAGATTCCACTAAGGCTTTAAACAGTTCTACTATCTTAATTTTTTTTCCTTCATTTTCAATTTTATATGCTTTCCAAATCGTTAATTTTGCCTGACCAATTAAAAAATTGGAAAAAGTGCAATGCTCACTTTGAGACTTATAATATTTGCACCCAAATATGAACATTGTTTTTGAAAAATCCCAGCCAAACCCTTTAAAAATGTTCTCCAAAAGATCCAAAAGAGGTATGATTCTATAACAATTAGAAAAAATATGAAACACAGTATCTGGTACATTGCAAAGTTTACAGACTGAAGATGTAGTAAAATTACACTTATACAAAAATGTATTTGTTGCCAGTGCACAATGTAGAATGCGCCATTGTATGTCTCCTGATCTTTTTGGTAGTGGGCTTTTATAAAACAAATGCCATGACGGCAGTTGTTCATCAGGAACCAAAAGATGACTCCTCCATTTTGTGTCTGCCTTGTTTTTAAAAGATTCACAAAATCTCGACTTCACACAAGCTAAATATAACTGGCGCTTGCTACTTTCAGAAAAGGACAGATGTTGAATTCCTTGTAGAGAAAAGAAATGCCTTGTACCTTCGTTATCCTGCCAATTATATGGTGTAACAAATAATTCAGGAAAAGGACACTGATTTATACCACTAACAAGAAAATCTTCAAGGAATTTGTTTAACGATATAGGGAATGATGTTTTTAGCTTATTTAAGACATTTTTCACAATCCTCTCTGACCTTCTCCCCATTTGTTTAATAATCTCTTGTACAGAAAACCACTTATTTTGCTCTGTGTCAATTAAATCTCCAACTTTTAGAACACCAGATGAAATAAAGCTGTTGATTTCAATGCTTGGTAAACTATATTGATGACACAACCATGAATTATAAAAAAGTGGTTCTTCAAGCCCAAAATGATTCTCTCTTTCAACTTCAAATATACTCCATGCACTAAGTACAGACTGATAGAACCCTCTAATGCCCAAACTCTCGATTACTTTTTTAGACATTAGAAAAACTTGTCTGTCAAATCCCATCTTACTAGTGGCTCGTAATACTGCCAACCCACACATTATCCAAGGCTTCAAATCTGTATCATAAAGCATTTTTTGGGCTGATTGTAACCTCATAGCTTTCCACTTTGACACTAAATCAATAAGACCTTGACCGCCTTCAAACACAGGCAAATTCAAAAAGCCTGGACGAAGCCAATGATGTCCTCCCCAGAAAAAGTTTACAAAATGTCTTTGGAGCAGCTGTAAAAGTCCTGCTGGAGGGTCCAAAACAGTCAATCTGTGCCACAACATTGACGCAGCCAAGTTGTTTACCACTAAAACCCTGCCTCTAT